>PVLC010023286.1:7070-25920 GCA_004027655.1 Graphiurus murinus
ACGCTTGTAATCCCAGCATTCGGGAGGCTGAGACCGGAGGATCCGGGTTCGCGGCCAGCCTCAGCTACCTAGTGAGGCACTCCGCAACTTAGTGAGACCCTGTTTCAAAATAAAGAATAAAAAATAGGGCTGGGGGTATAGCTCGGAGGTAGAATGCCCCTGAGTTCAATCCCCAGTACCGCAAAAAAAAAAAAAAAAAGAGTTTCTGGACTAAAAAAATTTTTTTTCTAGTGGAATTCCCATTTACTAAACATTCATCTCTGTACTTCTCAGGAAAGGGACAAACTCTGATAAAAATAAACTCACAGAGCTAATCAGAGTGTGTTAGAAAATCTGTTTTTAACCTTAGAATTTTACTAAAAAAAAAAAAAAAGAGCTACTTCCCATTTCACCCATGCTAAACGAGAGATTTAGCTAGTGCCCTCTTCCCATGTATACCAAAAATAAGCTCTCCATCTGAAACCTAGGAAGGTCCCAACTCACATCACTGTTACACATCATCATTTAGATAGTTAAAAATAATTCCAAAATAGTGAAAAAAAGATTTGGGTAAAATAACCGATGTCACAGGCAAAAGTGTTCATAAAAGGATATATAACAATAATTACAAAATCATCCAAAACAAAATGGTTAATATCATATAGATGGCCATACCTAAATAGGCCTAAGAGTCTTACACGAGTAGGATCTCAGGTGGGTGTGGTGGCATACATCTGTAATTCCAGTACTTAGGAGGCTGAGACAGGAGGATCACAGGTTCAAGGACAGCCTTAGCAAGTAGTGAGACTCTCATCTACCTAGCGAGACCCTGTTTCAAAAAAATAAAAATAAAAAATGGGACTGGAGCTGTAACTCAGAGGTAGAATGCCCCTGAGTTCAATCCCTAGTGTCACAAAATACATAAATAAATAAATAAATAAATACCTGTAATTTCAGTACTTGGGAGACTGAGACAGGAAGATTACAGGTTCAAGGACAGCCTCAGCAACATACTGAGACTGTTTCAAAACAAAAAAATTTTAAAAAGGGCTAGAGGTATAGCTTGGAGGTAGAATGGTTCTGGGTTCAATCCCTGGTACCCCTGCCCACACATATATGTGCAGGGTGTGGTAGCATATGCGTATAATCCCAGTACTTTGGAGGCCGAGACAGGATGATCACAGGTTTGTGACCAGCCTCAGCCACTTAGCAAGGCGCTCCACAACTTAGTGAGACCCTTTTTCCCTCCCTCCCTCCCTTCCTTCCTTTCTTTCTTTCTTTCTTTTTTCTTTTGTGGTGTTGGGGATTGAACCTAGAAGCATTCTACCTCCGAGCTATACCCCAAGACTTGTTTTTTTTATTAGGAAGGAGGATCTTGCTAGGTTGCTGAGAGCCTTCACTGCAGCCTCCCAAGTGCTGGGATTGCAAGCATGGGCCTCCATACCTGGCTTTTGGCTTTACTTTTTATTTTGAAACAGGGTCTCACTAAGTTGCAGAGGGTCTCACTACTTGCTGAAGCTGTCCTTGAACCTGCGATCCTTCCTGTCTCAGCCTCCCAAGTACTGAGATTACAGGAGTTCGCCACCACTCCCAGCTTGAGACTCTGTTTCAAAGTAAAAATAAAATAGGGCTAGAGGTATAGCTCAGAGGTAGAATGCCTCTGGGTTCAGTCCCCAGTACAACAAAAATAAATGATGAATAAATAAATAATATAAAAAGGGCCAGGGGTGCAACTTGGAGATAGAATGCCCCTGAGTTCAATCCTCAGCACTTAAAAAAAAAAGTCATGAGCCGGGTGTGGTGGCGCATGCTTGTAATCCCAGCATTCAGGAGGCTGAGACCTGAGGATCCGGGTTTGTGGCCAGCCTCAGCTACCTAGTGAGGCACTCTGCAACTTAGTGAGACTCGGTTTCAAATAAAGAATAAAAAATAGGGCTGGGGGTGTATTTCGGAGGTAGAATGCCCCTGAGTTCAATCCCCAGTACCACACACACACACAAAAAAGTCATATAAACAATCACCTTTTTTTTTTTTTTTTTTTTTTTTTTTTAGTACTGGGGACATTCTACCTCCGAGCTAAACCCCCAGCCCTATTTTTTATTCTTTATTTTGAAACAGGGTCTCACTAAGTTGCGGAGGGCCTCACTAGGTAACTGAGGCTGGCTGTGAACCCGGATCCTCTGGTCTCAGCCTCCCAAATGCTAGGATTACAAGTGTGCGCCACCACACCTGGCTCACCTTTCTTATTTCTGCATTTTGCAATGAGTCTCAAATTGATAGCCAGTGTCAAATACTAATTTAATTCATTAATTGGGAATCCAAAAGGTTGAAAAGCTGGTTCAAAGAGATATGAGAAATGGCGTTTTATATAATCAGGAGAAAAATGAAGTGTGAAATAAGATTGCTAATTGTATAAAAAATTGGTTAATATTCTAATGGGCATAAAATCATGAAGTTTTGGATCATATTTTCTGCTGGGCAGAGAAGAAAGCTATCATACTTTGCCAGTTTTCTACAAGTTAATCTTTAACTTTATAGACTTATAAAATACCTGGGCCTGATCAAGAGTAAATTGTATGTCAAACAATTTACATTCACAGTTCAGTTAGCTGAACCTTACTTAGTTGGGCTTCAGAACATTATAAAGAGGTCATGTAAACTGGGTATACTGGCATACACCTGTAATCCCAGTACTTGGGAGGCTGAGACAGGAGGATCACAGGTTTGAGGCTAGCCTCAGCAATTTAGTGAGAACCCCCACAACTTAGCGAGACCCTGTTTCAATATAAAAAATAAAGTCAAAAGCCGGGTGTGGTGGTGTGTGCTGTAATCCTGGTACTTGGGACACTGAGACAGGAGGACCTCAAACAGGTTTGAGGACAGCCTTAGCAACTTAGTGAGGTTCTCAGCAACCTAGAGAGACCCTGTTTCTAAATTAAAAATAAAATAGGTCTGAGTGTGTTGCACAGAGGTAGAAGTAGAAGGCCCCTGGGTACTATCCCCAGGACCACAAAATAAAGTAAGTAAATAAATAAAATAAAGCCAGGCATAGTGGTGCATACCTGTGATCTTAGTACCTGGGAGGCTGAGATAGAAGGATCACAGGTTTGAGGCCAACCTCAGAAACTTAGTGAGACTCTGTTTCAAAATAAAAAATAAAAAGGGTTGGGGGTGTAGTTCAGAGGTAGAATGCCCCTGTGCTCAATCCCCAGTACTACAAAAATGTCATATAATCAATCACCTTGCTTATTTCCACATTTTGAATAATTTTTCTTAACATTGCTTCAGAACAATGTGATTGCTGTGTTCCTGTGATCTACAGCTAAATCACAAGATTTGAAGTTTAACACTAGTATGTCCTTCAGGAATGTGGAGGGGTTTTTGTTGTGTTTTGGTGGTGCTGCGGATGGAGCTCAGGGGCCTCGTGCATACTAGGCTAGCACTCTACCACTGAGCTATGCTCCCAACCCAAGAATCTAGAGTTTGAAGCCAGGCTTGTTCTCCTCCTTGGCTTTCAGAATTCATTCTTCTAATCTCTTGATCTAAGAGTGTACTAAGTTCTGAAAAATTATCCGAATCAAGCAATGGCTCTGGGTGACAGAACAATTAGAAAAATGTTAGGCTGTGTTATGGGTTGACTTGTGTCCACCCAAAGCTCACATACTGAAGATCACATACCTCAGAGTATGAACTGATTTAGAGAAAGGATGTTTACAGAGGTAATCAAGTTAAACTGAGGTTATTAGTATGACACCTAATCCAATATAACTAATGTCTTTATAAAAAGGGGAAGCTGGGTGGAGTGGCACGTGCCTGTAATTCCAGTACTTGGGAGGCTGAGACAGGAGGATGGTAGGTTTGATGCCAGCCTGAGAAACTTAGTGAGATCCTTAGCAATTTAGCAAGACCCTGTTTCAAAATTTAAAAAAAATGAAAGTTCTGGGTGTGTAGCTTGGAGATAGAAAAATAATTAAAAATATCAAGATATCCATAGAAAGATGATATAGCTGGGCATGGTGGTGCATGCCTATAATTCCAGTACTTGGAAAGCTGAGACAGGAGGATGGTAGGTTTTAGGCCAGCCTCAGTAACTTTGCCAGGGGAAGAGGTCAAATGAGAATTGTGTGCAAATATGTTGTTAGCAACTTGTACTTAACAAAGATGTATGCTATACTACACGAATTACTACAATAAAAAAATTAATTAAAAAGGGCTGGAGTGTAGATCACAGGTAAAATGCCCCTGGGTTAGATCTCTAGTACAAAGAAAGAAAGAGAGAGAGAGGGCGGGCGGGCAGGCAGACAGGCAAACTTCAGTCTTGGGTCCAGATAGGGGGCCGGATAGGGGTGCAGCTTCTGGAAGGAAAAAGATGGTACATAGAACAGCTAGTGCTGGTGACAATAAGCTTCAGCATTCTCTAAAAAACAGGCTGTGAAGCCGGACGTGGGGCATGCTTGTAATCCCAGCATTTGGGAGGCTGAGACCAGAAGATACGGGTTCGCGGCCAGCCTCAGCTACCTAGTGAGGCCTTCCGCAACTTAGTGAGACCTTGTTTCAAAATAAAGAATAAAAAATAGGGCTGGGGGTATAGCTCGGAGGTAGAATGCCCCTGGGTTCAATCCCCAGTACCGCAAACACAAACAAAAAAACAACAACAAAAAAACAGGCTGTGAATAATATAGCTGATATGAAAGAGGAAAAGATGCTCTTACGTGATGTCATTCATTTGAACAACCCCAAAGTCCAAGCTTCCCTCTCTCCTAATACCTTCATAATTACTGGCCATGCAGAAGCCAAACCAATCACAGAAATGCTTCCTGGAATATGAAGTGAGCTTGGTGCTGACAGCTTAACCAGCCTTGGAAAGCTAGTTTGAGAGTTTCCATGGCAGGTGTTGGCTGGCAAAGCACCAAACCAGAAGACATCGATGAAGAAGATAGCAGTACTCCAGAGCTTGTAAAAATTGTTGACGAAGCATCAAAGAATGAAGCTAACTAAAATCTTTTGTGGTTTTTGGAAGCTGGCATGAACTAGATTTAACAAATCAGCTATGTGTTTCTGAAGTTTTAAAGATAAGGAGAATATCACCTATTACTAGTTAAGTAATATACATATAGTGTATTTGTGTGTGTATTCGGTACTTGGATTGAACGCAGGGCATTCTACCTCCAAACTACACACCCTCAACTCTTTTTTTGGTGGCACTGGGAATTGAACTCAGGAGTGCTCTAATTCTGAGTTACGTCCCCAGTCCTTTTATTTTATTTTTTTTTAATTGTGATACTAGGGATTGAATCCAGGGGATTCTACTTCTGAGCTACACCCCCAGCCCTACTTTATTTTTTATTTGGAAATAGGGTCCTACTAAGTTGCAGAGGCTGGCCTCAAACCTGTGATTCACTTGTCTCAACCTCCCAAGTACTGAGATTACAAACATGTGCCACCAGGCCCAGCTTTATTTATTTATTTATTTTTCATTTTGAGACAGGGCCTCACTAAGTTGCTGAGGCTGACTGCAAACCTGTGATCCTCCTGTCTCAGCCTCCTAAGTACTGGGGTTACAGGTGTTTGCCACCACATCTGGCTATATTTTGTACATTAATAATGCTATTTTGTTCAGCATTTTTCTGTTATCTAATTTTGCATTTTGCACTTCTCCCCAGGATATGTTCTTTGGGTCAAAATAGGAAATAGTAGTTAGAAGAAGAAGAAGGAGGAGGAGGAGGAGGAGGAGGAGGAGGAGGAGGAGGCAGAGATGGTAAAGAGGAGGAGGAGGAGGAAAAAGAAGAAGAATTCCGAGGTGTACTCAGGTCAAAGGGTGTCAATCCTGTATATAAAAACTTAGGTAAATATAATAATAAATTTGAAATCAGGTATAAGAATAATAAAAACTACTATTTATTGAACTCTGAATGTGCCAAACACAATTCCAAGTCATTAAACCACTAGTGCTCCTAAAGACTCAATGAGGAGAGATTCTTATTATCCCAATTTTGCAGATGAAGAATTGAAGAACGGAATAAATAACTTGCCTGAGTTCACATAGTAAGTGGCTAAGCTAGACTGGTGGAATGGCTCTGAGCTTGCTCTAAGCCACTATGTAGTATGCCTTCAGCAAGTCCTGGAAAGTGGAGTCAGGTCTCTACTGCTTTGGTTTCCAAAGCCCCCCACCCCCAGAGTGGCTTTTGAAACCTGGATCTCCCCATTAACATAGATTTTTGTCCTCCTGACAAGGATGTTCATGTTTGGATCGGTTTCTACAGATCTAGGAGCTCCCTCTCCCATAGGCTCAAAAATAATGGCTCTCGGGAGGCTGAGGCTGGAAGATGGAAAGTTGGAGGCCAGCCTGGGTGACTTAGTGAAACCCTATCTCAAAATTAAAAATAAAAATAAAAGGGTGGGGATGTAGCTCAATAGTATAGTACAACACACACACACACAGACACACACGTTCTGACTCCGTGATTCACAGTCACATACTGAGCAACTCCTTTGTCTATTTTCTGTTGATATAACTGAATACCGCACACAGGGTGATTTATAAAGAATAAATGTTTATTTAGATCTTGGCTCTGGAGGCTGGGATGTCCATGGTCGTGGGACTATATCTAGTAAGACCCTTCTTGCTGGCGGGGACTCTCTAAAGAGTCGTAAGCTAATTCAGGGCATCACGTGGGAAGAGGCAAGCAAATAAGAGACTGAAACAAACTAGCTTTTATAACAGACTCTCAACACATAAATCCACAAATCTTTTTTTTTTTTTTTTGCAGTACTAGGGACTAAACCCAGGGGTGTTCTATCTCTGAGCTATACCTCCACTCGTGTGTGTGTGTTTTTTTTTAACAGGGTCTCACTAAAGTTGTTGAGGTCCCCTGCTAAATTGCTGAGGCTGGCCTCAAAATTGTGATCCTCCTGTCCCAGCCTCCCAAGTACTGGGGTTACAGGCATGCACCACCATGTTTAGCTCCCATGAATCTATTAATCCATCAATCAATGGATGGATTAATTCAGTCATGAGGGCAGAGCACATACATAATCACCTTTTTTGTGTGGTACTGGGAATTGAACCCAGGGACATTCTACTTTTGAGCTACACCAGCCCTATTTTATTTATTGTGAAACAGAGTCTTCCTAAATTGCTAAGGCTAGTCTTGAACCTGCTATCTTCCTGTCTCCCCCTCACAAGTACTGGGATTACTGGTGCATGCCACTGCTCCCCAGCCCTAATCACTTTTTATAGATCCAACCTGAGCTTGGCGTGGTGATACATGCCTGTAATCCCAGTACTCAGGAGGCTGAGATGGGAGGATAGTAGGTGAGGCCAGCCTCAGCAATGTAGTAAGACCTTGTTTTGAAACAAAAAATAAAAAAGGGCTGTGCATGTAACTTGGAGGTAGAATGTTCCTGGGTTCAATCCCCAGTATAAAAAAAGAAAAGAAAAGATCCCACCTGGTGCTACTTCTTCATACTGTACAATGTGGATTAAATTTTAACATAAAAGGCCTCTAGCCCCAGCCTCTATAATCCATACCCAAAGTACTGGGCCTGGATTTCACCCCAATTTCTCCTTGCTTCCCAGTGAGCTCTTCCTTGGAATCACTGGTGTTCTTTCATGACAATAAATCTCAACTGGAGCTACCCAAGTCCAGAGCAAGAAGGTTCTTTACCCGTCGTCTCAAGGAGCCAAAGCCAAACTTGATTCACACATCAAGACTATTACGAGGGTTCTATGCATATAATCCAGTACTTGGAAGGCTGAGACAGAAGGATCGCAGATTCCAGGCCAGCCTCAGCAATTTTAGTGAGACTCTGTTTCAAAATAAAAAGGGCTTGTAATCCCAGCATTCGGGAGGCTGAGACTGGAGAATCCGGGTTTGAGGCCAGCCTCAGCTACCTAGTGAGGCACTCCGCAACTTAGTGAGACTCGGTTTCAAAATAAAGAATAAAAAATAAGGCTGGGGGTGTAGCTAAGAGGTAGAATGCCCCTGAGTTCAATCCCCAGTACCGCAAAAATAAATAAATAAATAAATAAATAAAAATAAAAATAAAAAAAACAAAAAGGGAGCCGGGTGTGGTGGCGCACACTTATAATCCCAGTACTTGGGAAGCTGAGACTGGAGGATCCGGGTTCTCAGCCAGCCTCAGCTACTTAGTGAGGCCCTCCACAACTTAGTGAGACCCTGTTTCAAAATAAAGAATAAAAAATAGGGCTAGGGGTGTACCTCAGAGGTAGAATGCCCCTGGCTTCATCTCCAGTACCACCAAAAATAAATAAATAAATAAATAAATAAATAAATAAATAAATAAATAAATAAATAAATAAATAAAGGGCTGGAGTATAGCTCAGAGGTAGAATGCCCCTGGGTTCATCTCCAGTACCACCAAAAAATAAAAAAATAAAAAATAATAAAAATAAATAAATAAAGGGCTGGAGTAAAGCTCAGAGGTAGAATGCCCCTGGGTTGAGTCTCCAGTACCCCCCACCCCCCAATCTGTTGCTTAGGCCACCGAGTCTGCATTCTGTTATGGTGACCCGAGCAGACTAATGCACAGGGGAACAGATTGATGATACTACAAGCCAGAGGCCAGACCTTTCTGAGGGGCCGTGTGTGAGGAAGTAGAGGGCACCGGAGCTGGGCAGGCCGTGCCTCAATGGCCTCCAAAGACTCCTGCCCCCACATTCTCACATTCCTGTCTAGGGTCTTGAAACTGAAGGAGGCCCTGGGAAGCCAGTGATAACTGCCTCGACTTGGTGTAGCCCCAGATGTCTTTCCCTCGTGGTGATTTGGTGATGGTGGTGTGTATATGTCTGTCTGTCTGTCTTCTCTCTTTTCAAGTTTAGAGAATGCTGAACTTCGGTATATATTGATGGATTGGGTTATTTCTATTTCATACTGTTGCAGCATTCTCTAGTAGATATAAAATGAAAAAATTCTGCCTGCTTGTTTTTTTGGGGGGGGTATGACACTAAGGATTGAACCCAGGGGAGCCCTACCATTGAGATACACTCTTAGCTCTTTTTATTTTTTATTTTGAGGCAAGGTCTCACTAAGTTGCCCACCCTGGACTCAGCCTCTCGAGTAGCTGGGAATACAGGTGTGTACCTCTGTGCTCAGCACCTGCTTGGTTCCCTCTTTCCCTCTCCCCACCTTCTTTTTTTCTTCCTTGGTACTGGGGATGGAAGTCAGGGGTGCTCTACCACTAAGCTACACCCCAGCCCTTTTTGTTTTTAAACATGGTCTCGCTAAGTTGCTGAGGGTCTTGCTAAGTTGCTGAGGCTGGCTTGGAACCTGTGATCCTCTTGTCAAGTACTGGGATTATAGATGTGCGCCACCACACCTGACTGCCTGTTCCATTTTCCAAGCTGAGGTCTGAAAATGCTTCTGAACTTTCTAATCTTGGTAGATTTATTTTGAAGATCAACACAAATATTGTTATTTGGAGTGGAGAGACACAGAAGACTTGGGTGGAGAGACACAGAAGACTTGGGTGGACCAGCCCCCCAGGATTCATGAGTTAGTCAGTTTTTTGTCTCTATGACAAAAATACCTGACAAGAACAACTTCAAGGAAGAAACGTTTCTTTTGGCTCCTGATTTCAGAGATCTCAGTCCATGGTCGCTGGCGCCATTCCTCTGGGCCTGAGGCAGGCAGAACATGATGGTGGAAGGGTTTGGTGGAGGAGAGCTGCTCAGCTCTTGGCATCCAGAATACAGAGAGAGAGAGAGAGAGAGAGAGAGAGAGAGAGAGAGAGAGAGAGAGAGAGAGAGAGAGCAGCCAAGGAGAAGATATAGTGCAAGGACATGCCCCTTCTTCCTACAAGTGACCTACTTCCTCCAACCATGCCTCACCTGCCTGGTTTCCAAGCCCCAGTTCTACACACTGCCCCATCATGGGCCAGGCCTTTAGCACATGAGCTTTCGAGGTCCATTCCAGATCCAAACCATGACAGTTCATCACTGATTATTAATAACCAATCCTGTCCCAACCTCTCTGAGGTATTTGCAAATAGAGGAAGGCTCAAAGGAAAAGAAGCTGAGTCAGCATGTACCAATATCCCACGCAGTGTCTCTGTTCTGCCTCTAAACAGTTGGCATTGCAGTTGTGATAAGTAGTCAGACTTCTTGCATGGGGTGATCAGGTAAAGCCCCCTCCTAAAATCTAGGAAAGAAGAATATTTCCTCTCTTTGTAGCTCTGTGGGTGTGTTGTCACTGTAAGATCAGAAAAAGGGAGCTGGGTGTGGTGACACACATAGGTAATCCCAGTACTTGGGAGGCTGAAACAGGAGGATCACAGATTTAAGACAGACTTAGCACTCAGCAACCTAGTGAGATCCTGTTTTGAAACAAAAAATAAAAGGGCTGGGGGTGTAGCTAGAGGGTAGAATCAATCAATCCCCAGCCCCCCAAAAAATCAGAAAAAGGAGAGCTGAGAAAATTTAATATGAGTGTCCAAGCTGGGCATGGTAGCACATACCTATAATTCCAATAACCCCAGGACTTGGGAGGCTGAGACAGGAAGACAGGCCAGCTTCAGCAACCTAGCAAGACTCTTGGCAACTTAGTGGGACCATTTTTCAAAAGTAACACTAAAACAGGGTGGGTGTGTAATTTAGAGGTAGAATGCCCCTGGCTTCAATCCCCAGTATCCCCCCCCAAATTTAATATAAGAATCCATAATCAAAATAAGTTTAATTTTCACCCCATATTTCTCTGCTGGTTTGAAGTTCAGTGGATCCAGTTTGCCTTGTATTCTAAGCATGCAGGACAATAGTATTCTTACTTTCCTTTCTCTTGGGAATTGTACCAAGAGGATCAGGTATTTTTTCCCTCTTATGATTTTAGCAGAATTAGAAAATAAGTAGAAATGCCAGGCATGATGGCACACGCTTGTAATCTCAGTACTTGGGAGGCTAAGACAGAAGGATCTCAGGTTTGAAACCAGCCTCAGCAACTTATTGAGGCCGTTTCAAAATAAAAATAGGGCTGGAGGTATAGCTCAGAGGTAGAATGCCCCTAGGCTCAATCCCTAGTATACCAAGAAAAGAAAGAGATAGAGATGGAGATGGAGATGGAGATGGAGAGGGAGAGGGAGAGGGAGAGGGAGAGGGAGAGGGAGAGGGAGAGGGAGAGAGAGAGAGGAGAAATAGGAATGGCCACTGGATTAGACACAACAGTCATAATAACAAAAAAGTTCCTTCATGTATGGCTTGTATGCATAGGAAAAGCTCCTTCCATAAATAGTACTGAAATGGTTGCCTTGAGCTTCTCCTGGGGGTTGGGGTGGGAGGAATCAAGGTGGCAGGAGGCACAGCAAGAGTTTGTGGCCCTCACCCTAGTACTTCACTCTTATTATGCATAAGTTACTTTCCAGATATCTGCTTATTTTTTATTTTTATCTGCTGGTTTACCTCCTTACCTTTTATCATCGTGTGTGTGTGTGTGTGTGTGTGTGTGTGTGTGTGTGTGTGTGTGTGTTTACTGGGGATTTAACCCAGGGCATTCTACCTCTGAGCTACACCCTCACTTTTATTTTTTGTTTTGAAACAGGGTCTCTCTAGGTTGCTGAGAGTCTCACTAAATTGCTGAGGCTGGCCTCAAACTTGAGATCCTTCTGTCTCAGCCTCGTGCTACCATACTCTATTTTCTTCTCTCTCTCTCTCTCCTTTCTTTCATCTGTTTGTTGTGCTGAGGATTGAACCCAGGACATTCTACCTCCAAGCTACACTTTCAGTCCTTTTTATTTTATTTTTATAATTAAAAAAATTTTGTGTGTGGTACTGGGGATTGAATTTAGGGACTTTCTACTTCCAATCTATACCCTCAGCCCTATTATATTTTTTATTTTGAAACAGAATCTCACTAATTTGCTGAGGCTGGCCTTAAACCTGCAATGCTCCAGTTTCAGCCTCCCAAGTACTGGGATTACAGGTGTGTGCTGCCACACCCAGCTTAGTTTTGTGTGCTGATTTTGGTGGCAGTTATGTGACTCTATACTGCTGCATTAGTCAGCTTTTTGTTGCTATGATCAAAATACCTGACAAGAACAACATAGAGGAGGAAAGATTTATTTTGGCTCATTGTTTCACAGGACTCAGTGTGTGGTCGGCTGGCTCCACTGCTTTTGTCCTGAGGTGAGGCAGAATATCACGGTGAAAGGGCGTGGCTAGGGGAGGGGAGCTGCTCAGCTCCTGGCAGCCAGGAAGCAGAGAGAAAGTGGAAGGGGCCAGGGAGAAGATAAAGCCTTCTAGGGCATGCTCACAGTGACCTGCCTGCCCCAACCAGGCCACACCTCCCAGTAGTCCATTTGCCCACAAATGGATGAATCCACTGATGAGGTGAGAGCCTCATGATCCAATCACTTTTCTAAAGCCCAACTTCTGGACACATGAGACACTGGGGGACATTCTAGATCCAAACCATAACAACCGTATACTCTCCTCACAAAAAAGCACATGTAGGCCAGGTGTGGTGGCACTCACTTGTAATCTCAGTGCTCGGGAGTCTGAGACAGGAGAATGGCAAGTTCGAGGACAGCCTCAGAAAGTAGTGAGACTCTCATCAACCGAGTGAGACCCTGTTTCAAAATAAAAATAAAAAATAGGCCTGGAGGTGTAGCTCAGAGGTAGAATGCCCCTGGGTTCAATCCCCATTACCACAATAAAATAAAATAAAATAGGGCTGGGAGTGTAGCTCAGAGGTAGAATGCGCCTGAAAAAAAAAGTTTCAGGAAATCTAATGAGTAATAATTAGTGAGGTAGAAGAAGAGTCCAGAGGTCAAAGGAAGAACATGGCTCATCATATGACTGAAGTGATCATAGAATTTGGTGACATGGAGGTTGGTAGAGACTTGGACAGTCACGGTTGTGGTGTTGAAGTAAGGACTAGCTTGACTAGAGTGTGTTCACAAGAGAATAGAAGAAGTGGAAAAATGAATATAATGTGGAATATTTAAGGTTCATTTTATAAACAAAACAAAAATAAACAAACACAATGATTTCCATCTCCCTGTTTTTTTTCCTTCATGTTCTGTAAGTTACATATTAAGTTGTAAATCACCATTAAATTGTCATAAAGAACCTGATTAAATTCATAAGAAAACTCTTATCAAACACAAGATACTTTCCTGCCTTGTTTTGTCATTCTGAATTATGTCACTCTGAGGGCCTCTGAGGGATAAATTAGACTACTTGTTAATAATCAGAGTAGCAAGGGACTGTGTTAGAAGATGAGATGGAAAAATAGTGTGGCAGATTAATTAATAATGTGGCACATCTGGATGTTTTCAGCTCTCAGGCTGCAGTAATGATCCTATCTCCTTGACTACGAGCAGTCGTTCATGTTTGTCGTCAAAAACAAAAAGAGTCTTGCAGAAGCTTAAAGCACAAAAGGTTCATAGAAAATTGCCCTTTCTCTGTAAACCCAAGAAAAACAAACAAAACAAAGAAAATATCTTCCCTCAGTCACAATAATGTGATTTGTTATTCAGATAAATGATATAAGTTAAAATGAAACCCTTATAGCCGGGCATAGTGACACACACTTGTAATACCAGTACTTGGGAGGCTGAGATAGAAGGATTGCAGGTTTGTGACCAGCCTCAGCAACTTAGTGAGGTCCTCCACAATTTAGTGAGATCCTGTTTCAAAATAAATAAAATAGGGTGGGAGGTGTAGCTTGGAGGTAGAATGCCCCTAAGTTCAACCCACAGTAACACACACACACACACACACACACACACACACACACACACACACACACAATGAAACCCTTACAAATGTCAAAATTAAGACTTTTATGTGTCACTTTCAAAGGAAGAATTAACTGAGATCCTGACTACAGTCTCCATATTGGAAGAAAAATGTCATACTCAAAAACCATAATAAATGAATCACAATAATCCCAGTACTTGAGAGACTGAGATAGGAGGATTGCAGGTTTGAGGCCAGCATCAGCGACTTAGCGAGGCCCTGTTTCAGAATGAAAAATAAAATAAGGCTGGTTGTGTAGCTGAGAGGTAGAGCACTCCTGAGTTCAATCCTCAATACCATAAAATAAAATAAAATAAAATAAAATAAAATAAAATAAAATAAAATAGGCTGGATGTGTAGCTTGAAGGTAGAATGCCTTTGGGTGCAATCCCTAGTACCACACACAAAAAAAGTCAACACGAAATATGTTTTAGTAGTTGGGTTCATTTGTATCACAGCACGAATAAGTGTACTTATTTAATCTTTTGCTCATTGATCCATTCATTCATTTATACATTCAACAATTATTTATTGAGTACACCTACTATGCTAGACCATAGGGATACAAGAATAGACAAGGTATGGTCTCTGCTGTCCTCAGTGAGCTTTCAGTCTAGAGGGGAACACAAATTGACAATTATGAGGCAATATAGGAATTTTTCTTAGACTTTGAGTGTGTGCATGTGTGTGGGTATGGAGCCCAGGAACTAGTGCGTATGCTCTACCACTAACTACTCCCAGATCTCCTTGTTCTTACTTTTAACATCTGTCCTGTGCTGCCTAAGTGCCAGATGCTATCGTAAATACTTGTCATGAATTATCTTAGTGAATGCACACAACAGACCTGCATCAAAACAAACGAGAAAAACAACTGGGCATGATGGCACATGCTTGTAATCCCAGTGATCTAGGAATGGGTAAATAATTTCATTCTATTTCCTGTCCTAAAGCAGAGAAGGCATTTAAAAGGTTAAAATGAGCTGCTTCCTACTTTTCCCAGCCTGCTGTTTGGGATTCTTCTGTCCTGAGCCTGCTGGGTTGGCATGGCAACGAAGATAAGATGAAGGCCAACACTAAGAAACTTACAAACCTTAAAATTTAGAAGGAGCCATGGTGGTACATGCCTGTAATCCCAGTACTTGGGAGTCTGAGACAGTAGGATCACAGGTTTGAGGACAGCCTCAGCAAGTAGTGAGACTCTCAGCAATTTAGTGAGACTGTTTCCAAATAAGAAATAAAATCAGGCTGGGGGTGTAGCTCTGGGCTCAATCCCCAGTACCGCAAAACAAAAAACAAAAAAACTTAGAAGGCCACAGGCCTGGGAAGAGCTGAAAACAAAAACATTATCCTCTCATGTAGGCTGACAAAGTGCAGGCTGTTGGCCTGGGAATTTAGCAACTC
The DNA here is from genome assembly GCA_004027655.1 of Graphiurus murinus. NCBI lineage: Eukaryota > Metazoa > Chordata > Mammalia > Rodentia > Gliridae > Graphiurus > Graphiurus murinus. Next base: position 22,201 of record PVLC010023286.1, read on the forward strand.
AGATAAAGAAGACCAGATAGGACAAATCCTACTTAAGATCCCCAGTGGAGGAGGGGTCAGCACTCTGCTCCATTGAGGTCTCCTTGGAGGAAGCGTGATGCTTTTCTCCCTCTCCCCCCCTCCCCCTTTGAGACACAGCACTTTTACTCTTGCTTTTATAATAAGTCTTTTTCGCCCTGCACTAAATTTCAACTGCTTTTCCTGGCTCTTTATTTCCTGGCCCATGATATCTATCTGGGCTGAGGAAAAGAACTCAGGGTGACCGCCGAAACCGTAATATCTTTGGCGATCCAGATGGGACTTGACAACAGGTTTCCAAACCGTAACACCAATACTTGGGAGCCTGAGACAGGAGGGTCGCAGGTTGGAGGACAGCCTCAGCAACATAGTGAAACTCTCAGCAACCTAGTGAGATACTGTTTCAAAATAAAAAATAAGCTTGGCATGGTGGCACATGCTTTTAATCCCAGTACTTGTGAGGCTGAGATAGGAAGATTGCAGGTTTGTGGCCAGCCTCAGCAAATTAGTGAAACCCTGTTTCAAAATAAAAAGGATAAACCAGGCGTCGTACGCTTGTAATCCCAGTACTTGGGAGACTGAGACAGGAGGATCTCAGGTTCAAGGTTAGCCTCAGCTACTTAGTGAGGCTCTCTGCAACTTAGTGAGAGCCTGTTTCAAAATAAAGAATAAAAAATAGAGCTGGGGGTATAGCTCAGAGGTAGAATGCCCCTGGGTTCAATCCTCAGTACCGAAAAGAAAAGAAAAAAAAGAAAACAAAAATGTAAAGCGTGGAAATCATAATAAATAAAATGGGAAATTTCCCCCAACCTTGGTAGATTAAAGACTTTCTAATGCCAAGTAAAGCACTCTAAGGGCCAAATAATCAAATTCAAATGTGATTAAATTATAGTTGAAGCCAACTGGACAAACTAATCTGAACATTCATATGGAAAAATTTAGCTAGAAAAATCTTAAAAACAGAAGAGCAATGGTAGGGAATCAGGACAATCACATAATAACACACATTATAAAGCTTTGAAGGAGGACTGGCCTATGAATAGACCAATGGACTAAAAGAGCACACCTGGGAGAGGAAATTGATGTGCAGTAATTAAGCCAGTTAGAAAAAAGATAGACTCAGTGGTGCAAAACTGGGAGGAGGGACAATAAGAATGGCTCACATTAAATATGAGCAATAAGGGGTTAACTATTAGAGAGAATTTAAAAACAATAATAAAACAGGCCAGGTGTGGTGTTGTGTCTCTGTAATTCTGTGATGGGACGGTATTGGAAAATTGCTCTGGTATTAATTTCCAAAATGTTAAAAGCAGTCAAAGTCTGGGTGCTGTGCAAGCACTCAGGCAGGGAGAAGCGGCTACTTTGCCTGTGGCTCCTCAGAGTTCCCGCTCCCCTCTCCTCTGCCCTTTGTCCTAATGTTTATCCATAGTAAAGCCTTTAGCCTTCAAAATATGTAGAGACAACTGAAAACCCTAATATCACAGTGACTCTGTCTGGCTCACTTCAGAGCCATAAAGATAGCAAGAGCCTTATGCCTTGCTCTTAGAGATCACTTACAGCTACACTGGCTGGAATTTGTGACTCTATTTCCTTCCTATTCTTTGGGACCCGGAAAGGTAAACTCTGTGTGCAGCTTCAAAGCATCCATAGTTGATGGGCAACCAATACAGCCCAATACAATAGGGGTAAAAGCAAGGTAGATCATTGACCCCTGCACACTGTCCGGAGACAAGGAGGCACCAACAGGCTAAGGAATGTTACTAGCCTGTTGCCTATATGAAGACTATATTTAAAGACTGAGGTCTGAGGGAAAGGGCAGAGTTCTACTTTCAGGCTCTTCAGCATGTCTGCCAGGCAAGCTGCTTTTCTTCTCTTTCTATTTCCTACTGACTTTGTAATAAAGTTTTTTGTTAATGCTACAACCAAGCTGTCTTTAGTTTTATTCTCCTGATTCAATTTATTTTCTTTGAACCAAGGAAAAGAGTCCCTACGCTGTTACAACTGTAACAATTCCAGTACTTGGGAGGAGGCTGAGACAGGAGGATCACAAGTTTAAGGCCAGCCTCAGCAATTTAATGATATCATCAGCAACTTAGCAAGGCCCTATTTCAAAGCAAAAAATAAAAAAGGGCGGGGGAGGGGATGGGTATCTCAGAGGTAGAACAGCCCTGGGTTCAATCCATAGTGTCACAAAACAAAAATGAAAACAAAATAAAAAACGGAACCAATCAGTCTCCTTTTAACCATCATCAGACATTGGTGATGCTAAATGATTTTTTTATGTGTGTGACTCTAATAAAGCCTGGCATGGTGGTGCACACCTCTAATTCCAGTGCACGGGAGGTTGAGGCAGGAGAATTGTGGGTCAAGGTCAACCACAGCAATTTAGTGAGGCCCACAGCAACTTGATGAAGTGCTGTTTCAGAATAGAAAGTTAAAAGTAGGTCTGGGTTCAATCTCCAGCACTACACACACACACAAAGATAAAGATAAAGATAAGGAAAAAGAAACAATGGGCGCTACAGCAGGGTGCCTAGTAAGTGCTTCAAATCACTAGTAAGTCAATGATAGGATTAAGATGTTTTGTAATGTTGAATTTGATTAACAATTGCTCTTACTTGATGAGGATTTGACAGAATTTCTTGAGACAGTTGATGTTGAAGCAGCCTGCTGGCATTTGTTCTCCCCTAGCAGCATTGACATGTATCAGTGCAAACAGTATTCTCATCCCCAGACTCCTATGGTAAGCACAACGAAGTCTTTCATCTGACAGAACATGTGCACATCGGCCTGGCCACCCACCAGGAATTACCAAATCTATGCTAGCAATTTAGTGAGATGCTTTACAAAAGACCTCCTTTTCTCACCTTTCAGGGCAATATCTGTAGGGTGATACTCCACTTACAATTTTTGTGCATGTGTGTGTGCGCGTTCGTGCGTGTGTGTGTGTGTGTGTGTGTGTGTGTGTGTGTGTATGTGTGTATGTGTGTGTGTTAATGGGGAATGAACCCAGAGGCTCTCTATCTCTAAGCTACATCTCCAGCTCTATTTTATTTTTTATTTTGAAACAGGGTCTCAGCTAAATTGCTGAGGGCCTTGCTAAGGTGTGATCCTCCTGTTTCTGCCTCCCAATACTGAAATTACAGGTCTACGCCACCACACCCTGCTTTTTTTTTTTTTTTCTTGCGGTACTGGGGATTGAACTCAGGAGCATCCTACCTCCAAGCTACACCCCCAGCCCTATTTTTTATTCTTTATTTTGAAACAGGGTCTCACTAAGTTACGGAGGGCCTTACTCGGTAGCTGAGGCTGGCCTCGAACCCGGATCCTCTGGTCTCAGCCTCCCAAATGCTGGGATTACAAGTGTGAGCCACCATGCCTGGCCCTACTTATGATCTTGATGTGACTCCAGAGTCACAGCTGAGCTATAAGGCTTCAAACAATCAACATTTTACATAATTTTCAATTATTTCTTTAGTTCAATCTAGAAAAGAGAGAGGTCTCTGAATTTGTTGATCAGTTCTATAAGTTTTTTGGTTGATTTTGTTGGGTCTTCTAAGTATAGTATCATGTCATCTGCAAAAAGGGATAGTTTTAGTTCTTTTTTCCCTATTTTTACCCCTTTGATTTCCTTCTCTTGTCTTATTGCTCTGGCTAGAGTCTCAAGTACTATGTTGAACAGAAGAGGTGATAATGGACATG
>PVLC010023287.1:0-25817 GCA_004027655.1 Graphiurus murinus
TTTTTTTTTTTTTTTTTTTTTTTTTTTTTTTTTTTTTTTTTTTTTTTTTTTTTTTTTTTTTTTTTTTTTTTTTTTTTTTTTTTTTTTTTTTTTTTTTTTTTTTTTTTTTTTTTTTTTTTTTTTGCGGTACTGGGGATTGAACTCAGGGGCATTCTACCTCCAAGCTACACCCCCAGCCCTATTTTTTATTCTTTATTTTTGAAACCGAGTCTCACTAAGTTGCGGAGTGCCTCACTAGGTAGCTGAGGCTGGCCTCGAACCTGGATCCTCCGGTCTCAGCCTCCCAAATGCTAGGATTACAAGTGTGCGCCACCACGCCCGGCTGATAGCTTTCTTAATAAAGGGTTTGTTAAAAGTTTTTCTATTTTTTAATTATGATTGTTCTTTTTTATTACATTTCGAGAGTTCTTTATATATTTTGAATACAGATTCTTTACCAGAGAATGATTTGCAAATATTATTTCCTAATCTTTAGCTTGCATTTTTATTCTCTTAACACTATTTTTCAAAGAATAGAGGTTCTTAACTTTGGTGAAGCTCACTTAATGTTTTTCTGTTATGGATTTAGAGTTCCACCACAGAGTCAACACAGTAAAAATATATTTATATGTCTTATCTATCATCTATCATTTATCTCTTTATCTTCAAGAGATAAAGAGAGACTTATTACAAGAAACTGGCTTACTCAATTGTGGAGACTGCCTACACTAGTTCAAAATATGTAGGATAAACAGTCATGAAGATGAACATGATGTCCAAGCGTGGACCCATGGGCACAACTGTTAGCAGTTTTATAGATTTTTTTTCTCTCCAACTGTTTATTCTTGGTATATAGAATCCCTGGTATATTGACCTTATATTCTGCAGTGGTACAAAATCCTCTTATTTGTTCTAATAGGATTTTTTTGTAGTTTCTTTGGGATTTTATACAAAGACAATCACGTTGTCTGTAATAGCAACAGTTTTATTTCTTCCTTTCCAACCTACATGCTTCTGTTTCTTTTCCTTCACTTTCTGCGATAGCTAGCACTTCAGTTAGAATGTTATTTGGAAGTGGTTCCAGTGGACATGCTTGTCTTGTTATTTAGCTTATTTATTGACTTGCCCCATCACTTGCCAATGTCAGCACCATAATTCAGGCCATGGAAGTGGAGCTGTTTCTTCCTATGATTCTCTGCTGTATCAATGCCAATAGCCATGCCCTAGTGAACACTCAATAAATTTTTGATAAATTGTTATTTTGTTTTCTTTCTCTTAAAGTGTTTAAACCACTGTTGCCTTGATAGTTTTGTCTGTGTTCTCATAGTCTCATGGTAGTATCAAGTGCTGAAGACTAGGATCATTCCTTGTATACTTTCTTCCTCCCCTCCTCCTTCTTCTTCTTCTTCTTCTTCTTCTTCTTCTTCTTCTTCTTCTTCCTCCTCCTCCTCCTCGTATCCTTCTCCTCCTCCTTTTCTTCCCCATCTCCTTTTGTTTCTCAAATAAAAATTCTAATTATTAAAAGTTATAAATAGATGTGAGTAGAATAGTGTATGCTCCTCTTGTACTCTGTTTCCAACTTAAATAATATTAGCTCATGGTCAGTACTGCTAAATTTACTTCCCTCTGGATGATTCTGAAAGAAATCCCAGCCATCATATCTGGAGGATTTGCATCATGTTGATTTAGCAAAGCTTCTACTCTTCTTTCCAGACTTTTCTTCCCTGCATGGTTCCAGACAGAATGTCCTACGAGAGACACATTGTATGCGATTTGGAAGGTAGATGTGAAGTTGCAGCCCTGTTTATTCTATGCTAGGAGGGATGGTACAGGACATGAGGTGCTGTTGCCATTCAGACATGTTGTTTATCTTCTGTAGCAGGTTCAGCTGGCTGGCAGTTCCTCAGGCCTTGTGAGATCTTGCAAGATCCTTCTTCAGTTTCTCTGATTTCTGGGCCAGTTGAATGTCCAGCTCCATCTGATGGTATAACCTTCTCGTGCAGCAGACCTCATCCTTGAGTTTGAAGGTCTGTTCATAGGGAGAGATGCACATGGGTTTCAGTTTGTCCCTGTGGTGGTTCTAGATCATTCTCAAAGGTCCAGTTTTGTCCTTATACGTCCATGTTCATGTCCCAACTACCTGCCCTGAAGACTTCTGTCTCCAGCACCAGGCAGAGAATCAGTAGCCTCACATCAATTGTGTGACCAACTGCCACAATTGCAGGTTAAATCTCTGTAATAATCCCTTAGCATTTCCCCACAGAACTGGTTGTGGGGGCAAATTTTTGCTATTTTCCTGTCTTTCTAGTCCACAAAAATATATTATCTGGTAAAATTTTATTATTATTTATTTATTTTAAATCATGGTATCTTCAATGGAATAATAAGTAAGAGGCCAAATAAGGTATAAGATAATCTATAATAAATGATTTGTGAAAATAATTAGCCTACCTAGAATATTTTTCATTGATCACTTTAAAGATAGTTTTAAATGTATTTATTTCGTAGTGATATTAAACATTAATATATTAATGTGTTGGCAAAGGATTTGCACTTATGTTGGTACTGGACCAATTTAAAAAAGTAACATTAGAGAGTTTAATGTTTTGATTTTGGTTGTTTAACTTAATAAACTATTCTGAAGATTGTTCAGTTTTCCACAAATATTTGACTGTGAATTTTTAAGCTCCAGGAAAAATAGATTATATTTGAACCCTTTGACATAAAGCTCATGAATCCTTTTAGCATTGGAAGTAACTTTTAAGCAAGTCAGTTTATAGTTACTAATGTGGTAATCAATTGATCACTGCATGGAGATTAGGGTACGAGTTTCTTCAACAATCAGAAACTAAAGTAGTTATTTTCCTGGTATTCACTTTTTTAAAAAAATCAATACTTGTAACACAAAACTGATACTTTCTAGCAAACAAAAAGTGAAGGAAAGAATATAAAAGAAATATTCTTTGAGAATTTGAAGGAAGTATTACAGCCATTGCTTATGGTTGTAAAAGTAATCACAAAGAAACTAATAATGAATCGGGCTGTAGAACAGAGGTGAAATTTAGATTCTGATAATAACGGAAAATTATAATTTTTGTCTGACAAGAAATACATACATAGACTGCTAAAAATACCTACTTGTTGTTTTACAAAACATTTTATATTTGAAAACCAACTATTAAAAATAGTTTTCTTTGTTTTATAACCAAAATTAGATGGCTACCCTGGCTTATTTCCTATAGAAGAATGAAAACTTGTTGCTTGTAGGTTATATGCTAAAGATGTTGATGCTGGTCCTTAAGGCCTGCATCCTAAATCATCCTGATATTTGTATTATATCTACATGTGGTAAGGAAACTGTTCCATAGTCTTACAATTTTAGGACTGGATTACAGTATTAAGGTATTGTCCGTAATGAACAAATACTTATTTTTCTTTAGGAAGGAAAAATAGAAGCTTTCTGGAAAATATTTTCTTAGAAGCCTAGAAATTAATGGAAATTCCACAGGGCAAAGTAAAATAATTATTTTCCTCCAACATGTAGTCCTGATTAAGTTTCTATTTCCATTTTAAATGTATGAAAGATTAGTCCTATTATTAATGATGACTTCAACTTGTTCCACTTTGGGTTTAAACTGATTATGTGCAATAATGGTTTCTAGCTTTAAATGAGGAAAGTCAGAGTATCACCACAATTAAAAAACCAACAGAATTCATGGATTCTGTTTGCCTAAACAGATCCAAATATACATTTTTTAAAATGGAGACATCCAATTTTTTCTAAAAGGTTTCCTCTAAATTAATTGTTCTTGTTCTGTTATTAAAAAAGCATTTTGGAGCCGGGCGTGGTGGCGCACGCTTGTAATCCCAGCATTTGGGAGGCTGAGACCAGAGGATCCGGGTTCGTGGCTAGCCTCAGCTACATAGTGAGGCACTCCACAACTTAGTGAGACCTGGTTTCAAAATAAAGAATAAAAAAATAGGGCTGGGGGTATAGCTCGGAGGTAGAGTGCCCCTGAGTTCAACCCCCAGTACCGCAAAAAAAAAAAAAAGCATTTTGGAAAACATTTTTAGGATTTCAATAAATCTAGCTGTACATTCTATTATTTATTGATTAGAATGATATTTTAAAGAAGCTTGTGTTTCAATATCATTGAAGCATAACTCATGTTCTTTAATAGATGAATGGAAAATTAGATATGGTGAGGAATGCCTGTAATCTCAGTTAGTGGTAAGCTGGGTAAGGAGGATTACAGGCTAGAGGCAAGCCTCAGGAATTTAGCAAAACCCTGTTTCAAAATAAAAAGTAAAACAGGGCTGGGGGTATAGCCTGGAGGTAAAATACCCCTGGGTTCAATCCCCAGTACAAAAAGAAAAGAAAAGAAAAGGAACATACATATGATATAATTTTTTAAAGGATTTATATTTATTTAATTTATGAAAAACTGCTATATGAAACCATTATTTAACATGTCCTAATGTCAATGTAAAAAATTCACATACATTAACTAATAAACTCTTCCAGGAAAATTTTTATTTTATTATGTTGTTTCTAGTATCTAATACACTTGGCTGAAATGGAAGGATCAGAGATTCAAGACCAGCCCAGGCATCTTAGTGAGACCCTTTTTCAAAATAAAAAGGGCTGGAGGAATAGCTCGGAGGTAGTGCTATCCTGTGTTCAATCCCTAGTACTTCAGGAGAAAAGAAAAAGAAAGAAAGTTGACTGTTTCTGCAGAAAAAAAGGAGAGAAAATGACTAATAAAAATCAGATTAGGTGTCCTCCTATAATCTCAGTATTTGAGAGGCTGAGACAGGAAGATTGAAGGTTTGAGACCAGCACCCAGTAACTTAGCAAGACTCTCAGCAATGTAATGAGACCCTGTTTCAAAATAAAAAGTAAAAAGAGCTAGGGGTACAGCTTTGATGTACAATCTCCCTAGGTTCAATTCCCAGTACCTAAATAAATAAATAAATAAATAAATAAATAAATAAATAAATAAATTAGTTGGTCAATCTCAGGACTTCCATAAAACTGAATATAGACATTGAAAATGCTTATGAAATAAAGGCTAAAGTTTAAGCATTTTTTTTTTTATGTTTGGCAGCAAAATAACACATATACAGGACTTGCAACAGACTTAATGTTAACATAAAACAGAATTTGATTTCTTTTATGTTTTCCATTCTTCCTCACTCAAGACTAGGAGAATTGTAGCTATTTGTGACTTAGTTGCAACTTTCTACCACAAGGGAAATAAAAAGTTTATTTGGAATGACCTTTAGTTTCACAGTATAATCTACTCTTGTTCACAATGGTATATCTTCTCTTGAGAAAAGCAAAGCCAAAAAAGATAGATATCAATGTTCAAATTTGCAAATTAGTTAAATTCTCTCTGGAAGAAAGGCAGATAAAACAATCTTCAACAGTCTGGGGAAAACATTATAGGGTAGCAACCATATTTATACTATAGCTTGAAAGCTAATAGCCTTTGTAGAATTCTAGTCACTTTAAGGGTAGGCTTTCTCCCATAATATAATGAAACATAACGCATAACATATATATCACATATATACCATTTTAATCTATGATTCAAGCAATAACCAAACAAATTAAGGATCTACAAATCTACAAACCTCAATCTCTCGTTCTCTCTCTCTCTCTCCCTCTCCCTCTCCCTCTCCCTCTCTCCCTCTCTCCCTCTCTCCCTCCCTCTGTCTCCCTGTTCCTACAAATATAAAATAATTCAACATTACTAAAGCTTTCAAATTGGAAATGGTCCCTTCTAGTTTACAGTAGTTATTTTAAATATTACACTTAAGTCTTAGTAAAAGGCATAGTTTTACATTAACTAACATTGTCAAATATGGAAACATTTGACTAAGGCAGTCAGACAATTAAAAATATAATCTAGTGTTTTCATTATGCAGTATGGGATCTTAAAAATTAATTTCCTCATTATCAAATTCATTTCAAATAAAAATTAATGAAAGAGTTTTACAGTTGATTTACTCGTTCATCTAGGATGTGTTGATACCCACAACTGCCAGTATCTTAGGTGCTGGGTATTAAGTGATTCCCCCACCAAAAACATTGTAGTTTTCTTTATGAAGTTTAAAGTCTAATGCAGTGTATTTACCTTCCATAATTAATTAGTACTATGTGTACATGTTTTTCTTCTCTTTTTATGGAGACAAAAGGAAAGAAAAACACACTACCATAGCAAAGAGTAAATACTTTTTAACTCTCCATTTCTACAGGGTTTCATAAAGAAACAAAAGAGAGAACAATTTAGGGCATACAACTTCCTTGCAGGAGAAAAACAGGTATGTGTTCCCCTTGTACAAGGGGAAACAATAGCTCTTCCAGGGGTGGTGGAACCTGTGAGGGATATTTTTCTGTTGATTTATTTTCTACAGCCTAGAATCCAAAATGCAGGCTGAAATCTAAGTCTTAATGGCTCAAGAGAATTAATTGGAGTTTACAGAAATAAAGCCAGAAGCCACCAGAAATTATTATTTCCATATAAAACACTAAAATAAAAATAATAGAAAACTTCTTACTTAATTTACCCAATTTGCTGTATCAAATAAAATTTTCATTTCCTTGAGATATAAAACACTGATCTCAACAAATTGACTGAAGTCTACAGAATAGTATAGACCAAGGGCTCCTAGGTCACTTCCTCTGAGACTTCCCATTCTTCTCTTCCTTCCTGGTGACTAGTGTGCTTGATAAGAATTAGTGTGTTGCCAAACTGGTTTATGCCCGTTATATTATGCTTATACACCCCTCATTAAATATTGTGTAAGTGGCAAAGCTGAGTATGAAAAGAGAGTTGTTTCTATAAAAACCAAGTAAAATATATTTGAAAAATTTGCTAAAGCAATAAGCAAGAAAATCATTAGGGGCTTTACAAGACATATGTAAATAATCAGGGAAGGAATGTCAAACTCCAGATGGATTCCACATTCAGATTGCTTCTCAAGTGGCTCCCCTTTAAAGGGAGCTAAGCTTGTAATCATAGATACAGAATTACGGTTATAGTTTATGCCAGAAAGATAACATCTATTGCCAATCAGAAATCACATATGCAAAGGGCCTCAGCCCTACATCAGATGTTTGGCAAGTGAGTGCAACTTTATTTGTTTCAAGTTAAGATAACATATTTAGGAAATGGGGGAACATATTTTTTAAAGTTATCCTTTCCTTTAACCACAGATCTTGGTAGTTTCAAATAAAATTGTTTCACATACATACTATCATTGAAGTGGTCTGAATTAATTTGAATGGTAAAATCAGTGGATAGGTTTGAAAAATGATTGGCTAAAATGAGTAAATGTTTCTATTTTGGAATTCAAAGTTTTATGACAATGAATTGTTTGAATCAGAAGCTATTATCTGCATTCAAAGAAATGTCTGCTTATACAGTGTTGTTAGGATTATAAATTAGTATAACCACTATGAGATAATTATGGAGGTTCTTTAAAAGACAAGAAATGGAATCACAATATGCCCAGCTATACCATTCCTCGGTATCTTTCCCAAAGAATCAAAGTCAAAATACTATAGTGATAGATGCATATCCATGTTTATAGTAGTACAATTCACAAAAGCTAAGTTATGTATCCAATCTAAGTGTCCATCAACAAATGCATGGGTAAAGAAATGTGGTATATACACACAATGGAGTTTTACTCAACCATAAGGAAAAACAAAATTATGTTATTTATAGGAAAATAGATGGAATTGTAGAATATCATGTTGAGATCAGCCAGACTCAGAAAATCAAGGGCCACATATTTTCTCTTGTATGTGGAAGCTAGAGAGAAAAAAAAAAGAAAAGAAAAAGGACCTCATGATACCTATTTCTGTGTCATTGACAGTTCTGCATGTCTCTTAGCAACAAATGGGTTAAGTTATGTGACCTGGAATATTGGGATCTGGAACACACGTGGCTGTCCACACCACCACCCAGATGTGCTTAAGGGCTGGTGTCACTGCTACAGATGGAACACTTTGTAACTGCATGAATTCAGAAGAATTTGGTTTCATGAATTTCTATCCAATGACAATTGAAAAAAATCATAATACGTTTATATTACTTATAATTGTGTGTGTGTGTGTGTGTGTGTGTATGTGTGTGTGTGTGTGTGTATGTGTAGTACTGGGATTGAATCCAGGAGCATTTTACCTCTGAGCCACACCCCAGCCCTATTTTTTCTTTAAATTTTGAAACATGTTTTTTTAATTTGCTGAGTGTCTCACTGAGTTGATGAAACTGGCCTCAAACTAGCAATCCCCCTGTCTCAGCTTCTCAAGTACAGGGATTGCAGTGTGCACTACCACACCTGGCAAATTATACTTGCCTTTTGAAAAATGGTTTAACCATTACATGGTACTGAAGTTTAAGTTTTATTGAATTCACAGTTACGCTAGCTCTAAGAGTAAATCATTTACAGATAAATGAATGAAGGGACTTGGGCTAGAGGAATAGCACCCAAAGAAACTATGTTTTCACACTGAAGATTCCTTCATTCTCTCCATTTAAGAATGCCATGATTCTGCACTGATGTTGATGGCAACTGCTACAACTCACTTTTACCCTGCAGATTTTGTTCTTCTTTATGGCTGAGTAAAATTCCATTGTGTTGTAATCCATTCATCTGTGGATGGACATCTTGGCTGCTTCCATAATTTGGCTATTGTGAATTGTGCAGCTATAAACATAGATACACATGCATTGGTCTGATAGTTTAGTTTCCATTCTTTTGGGTAGATACCCAGAAGTGGTATTGCTGGATCATATGTTAGGTTCATTCTCATTTGTCTGAGGATCCTCCATACTGTTTTCCAAAGTGGTTACACTAATCTGCAATCCCACCAACAATTTATTAGGGTTCCCAATTCTCCACACCCTCACCAGCATTTGTTGTTTTTCGTGTGTTTTATGATTGCCATTCTGATTGGAGTTAGGTGAAATCTCAAGGTAGTTTTTGCCAGGGGCCAGCCCTCAAAGAAGTGGTAGAGCCTGGGGGTCCCTCGTTAGGTGGGGATCAAGACGAGGTCGAGAGTGAGTGAGAGTACGCTTACACACCATGTATGTTAAGACGCATCTGTTTTAATTCATCTCATGAGTGATATTTATGCTCATTACAACAAAGTATACAAAAAAAGGAATTTTTACAGCCTTGTTTTTCCTAGAGTTAAGTGGGTACATCTTTAACTGGAGGGGCTATTTCCTATAGTGTTTGCTAAGATTAGGGGAGCAGCGGAAAAAATACAAAAGTGTAAATGAATTATTCTTTTAGTAGAGAGCAGGCACAGCAAAGGAGGAGCAGGGGGTAAAGGTTAAAAGCAAAGAGGAACTATTCATTAGATAAATCTTCCCTATTTGCTCAGGCAGCTAAAGGTAGCGGGTTAATAAGTTTTTAGGTAAGCGGAAAGTTTGGCAAGCTTTCTGTCTTGAAGCTTCCTTCTGTCTTATGATAAGAAACCTAAGTGCTCTTGACTCAGCTGCTGGTATTTGTAGAGTTAATGGATACCTCTTGAGCCAGGCCTAGGCCTTTGTTCTCCTGATGACAGCATCCTGAGCTTCTTAAAAAACCTTTTTTAATGTGGAAGCAAAGCCCAAATTTCCAGAATAAAATAATGTAAAGCGAGACATGTCACACGTCCCTTATTTAGCAGGCTGAGCCTTGCTCCAAGCCCCAACTGGTTAAGGTAACGCCGCAAGTTTTGATTTTCATCTCTCTGATTGCTAATGATGTAGAACATTTCCTCATACATTTATTGGCCGTTTGTATTTCTTCTTTTGTGAAGTGTCTATTTAGATCCTTTGCCCATTTTTTGATTGGGTTGTTTTCTTAGCTGTGAGTTTCTTGAGTTCTCTGTATATCCTAGATATTAGACCTCTATCAGAAGAGTAGCTGGCAAAAATTTTCTCCCACTCTGTGGGCTCTCTGTTGAGGTTCTTGATAGTTTCCTTAGCTACACAGAAGCTCTTCAGTTTAATGCAATCCCATGTATTGATCTTCCTTTGAGTTGCTTGTGCTTTTGGGGTCTTGTTGAGAAAGTTTTCACCTGTGCCTATGTCTTGAAATGTTGGGCCTATGCCCTCTTCAAGTAGCTGCAAGGTCTCTGGCCTGACTTCCAGGTCTTTGATCCAGCTTGAGTTGAGTCTTGTGCAGGGTGAGAAAGTGGGGTTTATTTCCATTTTCCTGCATATAGTTAACCAGTTTTGCTAACACCATTTGTTGAAGAGGCTATCGTTTTTCCAATGTCTGTTTTTGGCTCCTTTGTCAAAAATCAATTGACTGTAAGCATGAGATTCTGTTACTGAATGTTCTATTTTGCTCCATTGTGCTGATACCATGCTGTTTTTATTACTGTGGCTTTGTAGTAAAGTTTGAAGTCAGGAATTGTGGTACCTCCTGCATGGTTCTTGTTGCTAATAACTACTTTGGCTATTCTGGGCTTTTTGTCATTCCAAATGAATTTAAGGATTGATTTTTCTATGTCTGTGAGGAGTCACCTTGGTAATTTCATGGATATTACATTGAATCTGTAGGTCACTTTTGGGAGAGTGGCCATTGTGATTATATTTATTCTGCCTATCCAAGAGCATGAAACATCTTTCCATCTTCTAATTTCTTTTTTCAACTTTTTATAGTTTTCCTTATAGAGGTCTTTTACCTCTTTGGTTAGGTTTATCCCTAAGTATTTTATTTTTGGGAGTGCTATTGTGAATGGAATTGTTTTCTGGATTTCTTTTTCAGTGGATTTATGGTTGGCATATGGGAAAACTTCTGATTTTTCAGGATTGATTTTATATCCAGACACTTTGCTGAATTTGTTGACCAGTTTTGGTTGAGTTTGTTGGGTCTTCTATGTATAGTATCATGTCATCTGCAAAAAGGGACAGTTTTCGTTCTTGTTTCCCTATTTTTACCGCTTTGATTTCCTTCTCTTGCCTTAGTGCTCTGGCTGGATTCTCAAGTACTATATTGAACAGAACAGGTGATAATGGACATCCTTGTCTTAGTCCCGTTTTTAGTGGGAACTCTTGCAGTTTTTCTCCATTTAATATGATGTTGGCTGTGGGCCTATTGTATATTGCCTTTATGATGTTGAGGTATATTCCTTCTCTTCCGATTCTCTGAAGTGCTTTTAGCATGAATGGGTGTTGGATCTTGTCAAATGCTTTTTTAGCATCAATTGAGATGATCATGTAATTTTGTCTTTGATTCTGCTTATGTGGTGAATTACATGGATTGTTTTTCATATGTTGAACCAGCCTTACATTCCTGGGATGAACCTGACTTGGTCATGGTGTATAATTTTCTTGATGTGGTTTTGAATGCGCATTGCTAGTATTTTGTTTAGCAGTTTTGCATCTAAGTTCATCAATGATACAGGCTTATAGTTTTCTTTTCTTGAGCTGTCTTTATTTGGATTTGATATTAATGTTATGTTGGCTTCATAGAATATGTTTGGGAGGGTCCTGTTTCTTTCTATTTCATGGAATAGTTTGAGGAATATTGGGATTAGCTCTTCTATAAATGTTTTATTAAATTCACTTGGAAAACCATCTGGCCCTGGGTTTTTCTTTGATGGTAAATTTTTTATTGCTGTTTCTATCTCTTTGCTATTGGTCAGTTTAAGTTTTCTATATCTTCTTGACTCAATTTAGGAAGGTTATATGTGTCTAGAAATTTGTCAGTTTCTTCTAGGTTTTCCATTTTGTTGGAATATAGTTTTTCAAAATAGTTTCTGATGATCCTCTGTATTTCCAAACTGTCAGTGGTAATATCACCTTTTTCATCTCTTATTTTGGTAATTTGGGTTGATTCTCTCTTTCTTTTGGTTAGGTTGGCCAATGGTTTATCTATCTTGTTTATTTTTTGAAGAAACCAGCTTTAGGTTTTGTTGATTTTCTGTATTGTTTCTTTATTCTCTACTTTATTAATTTCTGCTCTGATTTTAATAATTTCCTGTCTTCTACTAGCTTTGAGTTTAGACTGTTCTTGTTTTCTGAGTGCTTTGAGCTGTGTTATTAAGTTATTTATTTGGTGATTTTCTGTTCTTCTTATGTGGGCACTCAGTGCTATAAATTTTCCTCTTAGTACTGCCTTCAAAGTGTGCCAGAGATTTTGATATGTTGTGTCTCTATTTTCATTGGTTTCTAGGAATTTTTTAGTTTCTCCCCTTACTTTTTCTATGACCCAATCCTCATTCAGCAGTGCGGTGTTCAGTCTCCATGTGTTTTCATGGTTACTCTGGGTCTTCTTAGAGTTGATTTCTAGTTTCACTCCATTGTGGTCTGAAAAGATGCAGGGAATTATGTTACATTTTTTGAATTTGCCAGTGCTCTCTTTGTGGCGCAGAATGTGGTCTATTATGGAGAAGGTTCCATGTGCATTGGAGAAAAATGTGAATTCAGCTGTAGTTGGGTGAAAGAGTCTATATGTGTTTAATAGATCCATTTGGTTTATGGTATTCTTTAGGTCTGAGGTGTCTCTAATGACATTTTGTTTAGAAGATTGGTCTAGTGATGAGAGAGGAGTATTGAAGTCTCCCAGTATTAGTGTATTGGGATCTATGTGTGTCTTTATATCATACAGAGTTTGTTTTATGAAAGTGGCTGCACCTATGTTTGGGGCATAGATGTTGATAATTGTTATTTCCTCTTGCTGGATTGTTCGTTTTACTCGTAAAAAATGACCTACTTTGTCTCTTCTGATAAGTTTAGGCTTGAAGTCTAATTTATCTGATATCATGGTTGCTACTCCTGCTTGTCTTCGAGTTCCATTGGCATGGATTACCTTACTCCAGCCCTTCACCTTTAGTTTGTGGGAGTCTTTGCTTTTAAGGTGTGCTTCTTGCAGGCAGCATATAGATGGATTCTGGCTTTTGATCCATTTTGCCACTTTGTTCCTTTTTATTGGGGAGGTGAGACCATTTATATTCAATGTGATTATTGAGTGATGATTTTTAATTCCTAACATTTTGAATTTTGACTTCTGTTTTCAGTGGTGTTTATTCTTCTTTGCTTAGTTGTTTGCTTCCTGGAAATTATTGTTTCTTTGGTTCGGGCGTTTACTGGTTAGTTTTTATATGTAGTTAATCTCTTTGAGTGTTTTCTCTAGTACTGGTTTGGAAGACATAAATTTTTTCAGTTTCTGTTTGTAATGGAAGATTTTTATATTCCTGTCAATTTTGAGAGAGTTTTGCTGGGTAGGAGAATCTTGGCTGCAAGTTATTTTCTTTCAGAGTTTGGAATATGTTACTCCAGCTCCTCGTAGCTTTCATGACTTGATTTGGGAGGTCTGGAGTAATTCTAATTGATTTGCCTCTAAATGTCAGTTGGCCATTTACTTTTGTTGCCTTTAGAATTCTCTCCTTAGCTTCTACATTAGTCAACTTGATTGTTATGTGGTGTGGTGAACCTCTTCTTTGGTCTTGTCTTGAGGGAGTTCTATATGTGTCCTGTACCTGTGTATCAACTCCTCTTTCTATGTTTGGAAAATTCTCTGATATTACTTCTTTGAAAAGATTGTTTATTCCATTAATTTCAAATTCTAATCCCTCTTCTCTGCATATTATTCTTAGGTTAGCTCTTTTAAAATTGGGCCAGATCTCTTCGATGTCCAATTCATACTGTCATATTTTTTTTCTAAGTTATGTACTATGGATTCATTTTTGGAATGGTCATCTTCAAAGAGTGATATTCTATTTTCCATGTGGTCTAATCTACTGTTTACAGTTTGTATTGATGCCTTCACTTCAGTTATTGCATCTTTCACTTCCTCAATGCTTCTCTTTGGTTCCTGTTCAGGGTGTCAGATTCTTTGTTTATTTGTTCCTTTATTTCTTTCCAATTCTCCCTATATTCTTCCCGAAAATCTTGTATTGTTTGTAGTATTAAAGATCTGAATTGTTCTGCTGGTAATCTTTGCCATTCTGGGTTGGTGAGATCTGTTTTTGAGGGGTTGTGGTGGCTCATTGTTTCTTTGCTATTTTTCCTTCTCATGGTTCCCCTGTTCTTAAATTTATATCTTTGCTGCTCTTGCAAGGTTTCTCGTCCAGTCTCTTCAGTGGGGTTAGAGGTGTCCACTGGTATATACAGGGACAGGTTGTGTTCAGTGGTAAAGGTTGGGTGAGAAGTCACAGTGATGAATGCAAGAATAGGGTAAAGTAGAGGGTATAGTCCAGTGGAATAAGAGGTTGAGTGTGTTGAGGTGATATATTGTAAAGATTAGAGACAGCAGATATGTCGGGGGATTCTGGTAGTCAATATATAGTTTTAGGTGTGGTAGTATGAGATGGTCTTGATATGAGACAGGGAAAGAAGGAAAAAGAAAAGAGAAGAGAAAAATTGTTGAGGAGAAGAATATAGATGGGAGAGAGAGAGGGAAGCTTGTAAAAGGGATAAGGAGGAGATCCAACAAACTAAGCAAAAAATAACAAAACATCCAATTATCCAAACAAATAAATAAAGGCAATACAAAACGAAAACAGAGAGTAAAAACAAATAAAACATAACACACATACACATACACAAAAACAAACAAACAAACAAAAGAACCCCCAAACCAAAAAGCAACAAGAAACAAAAACTAAAACCCTATTAGTTTGTAAGTACCAAGCTTAAATTCTTGAGTGTGTCTCTGGCATCTTATTTGGTCTGTCAGTGCAGGCAGGGGGTTCCACTGATGCCTCTCCCACTGCAAGCTTGTGTCTCTGAGCTCTCCACAGGGCCTGTCTGTGTCTCTCTGTCTGCCTTTGCTGGTGGGGAGAGTGCAATCTATATGCAGGGCATTTTCCAGGGTGCCTGGAAGTTCTCTATGCTCTGTGTGCACTGGGTCACTCCTGCACTTCTGCTTTATCCAGTCGCTTGAAGGGCGGATGACTGAGTCTGTGCTTTGTATAGGGGCTCCTGCACACTAGGGGTGCAATATAACTTACAGATCCCTGCTCCTCTGGTTCCAGTGGGAGGGGTGATCTGGGGTGTCCCAGGAGTTCTTGATCACTGCTGATCCTACCGAGATATGCCACCTGATTAGGATGTGGAATTCTATAGTAGCTGACTCCTCTTCTGGTCATTAGGTGCGCAGGAGGTCTTGGTGCTAATAGACGCTGTTCTTGGTGACTGGCAAGATGGCGGGTGGCAAGACGGCTGGTGGCAAGTTAGTGGCAGACAATATGCCGGCTGGCAAGATGGCTGGTGGCAAGATGACAGCTGGCAAGTTGGTGGCTGACAAGATAGCAGCTGCCAAAATGGCGACTGCCAGTTCACAGTGTGTGTGCCGGCTCCTTGTTTTTGTTGGTTTATTCCCTTTTTTTTTTTTCTGCTTTGCTTTTCTTTCCTTCCGTCAAGAAGCTGCGTTTGCAGCAGTTTTGATTCAAGCTCTGCTGCGCAGTTGATCGCTTCTCCGGCTCTGGAGGGAGAGGTGAGCTGGAGTGTTCGTGCGGGGGCTTAGGCTGTTTGTACTACGCATTCATGTCACTGTGGAAGGTGTGGGGATCTACCGCGTGGTTAGGACGTGGAGTTTGGTTGCTGGGTACGCTGCCGGGCGGCCGGCTTAATGGCCACCACAGCTCCATGGCTTGGCGCTGCTGCCGCACAGCTGGTCTTCTTTGCTCTCCCTGGTTGGCTTTCTGGGCTCTCTTTACTTTTAGTTCAATTTTCATTGCTTTGTTGGCTTTTTTGTTGCTTTTATTCTTCCATCAAGAAGCTGCTTTTATGGTAGATTTGATTCAAGCTCACAGAGCCTGAGGAGAGATGTTTCTCTCAGACACCATCTTGGGCTCCAGTACTTGTTCTTAAAGCAGAATTTCAAACTAAAATTTTGTAACACAACAAGTACAATAGTTGCTCCAAGTCATACCAAGTCCTCTTCTGTATATTAGTGATATGGTATCTGAACACATTCCTAAGTCTCCAGGCAAGTTCACTAGGCCGAGTAAGGCAAGCTGTAGTTACAAAGAACCTTAAGTGGTAGCAATCACAATAAATGCATCGTGAGCACTTCTGATGGGTTTGCTTTCAGGGGGAGCTCTGGAACAAGCAGTCACAGAGCGACCTGAGCTCCTTCTATCTTGCAGAGCTTGCCACTTGAAATACACAGTCTTCAGTCAGCCTGCAAGATGGGAAGGCATCAAGGAGCAGGCACCTGGGCATTAACTCCCAGGACACATGCACCTGCTGTCACATGCTGCAGCCCACACACAGTGAAGCTGAGAAATGTATCTCCTGGCATGGCAGCAGCTTCTCTTCTAAGGAATAAACAAGGAAACAAGGAATTTGTGATGACAAAGAAAAAAGTTAGTTATTTCAGTCAAATTTTAAAAGCAGCACATGATAAGGGAAAAAGAAAATACAAAATTATACTTTATTTTTTTCCTGACCACTATTTCTAAAACACCACTTTTAACCTCCAGCCATGATAAAGGATACTTAGGCTATCAGAATAAAGAGATATTCAGAGGGTAGAGTAAAAAATATATAACTACATATTTATATTTCCTATATCTGGTCAATGTATTTTGTTTGGAAACCTGGAGAATAATCCATAATAGATTTCTATTATAATGCACCTTATAAATTCAAGTCCTATATTTGTAAGAATATTTTTAATTTATTCAAGAATTTTTTTTCATGTGATATGTCAGAATGACCTGTAAAACATTAATCCCTTCATGAGAACTAGGTTAGTGGGAAAATAAGCCACATATATAAATTCAAATACAATATGAAAAATAAGGAATGTCCTAAGAGAGATACAGAGTACCTTGACAGTGTGGGCAGGAGGATGATGCGGGGAGGGGGTTGAAACAGCTTGTAATAATAAGATAGGCTTGCCCAGTTCCCAGTTCAGTTTTTCTATTTTCTTCCTCATTTAAAGGAAAGCCTAATAAATCAATTGTCTTTTCAATTATCAGCTAATAATAAAATATACCAATGTTTTTTGACAAAATAAAAAAGACATTTCTTGGTAAAACATCACTAACAGTATTTATTTGTAGAAACATTTTTCATTTGCTTGCAAAATGATTTAGAGAATATGTATAATATAAAATAGAGGTAAAAATTTTGTGTTTGTTATCATGAAGAGGAGTTTCAAAATAGGTTTTTTTTTTTTTGCTGTACTGGGGATTGAACTCAGGGACATTCTACCTCCTAACTATACCCCCAGCCCTATTTTTTATTTTGAAACGGGGTCTCACTAAGTTGCGGAGGGCCTCATTAGGTAGCTGAGGCTGGCCATGAACCTGGATCCTCCAGTCTCAGCCTCCCAAATGCT
The DNA here is from genome assembly GCA_004027655.1 of Graphiurus murinus. Lineage (NCBI taxonomy): Eukaryota > Metazoa > Chordata > Mammalia > Rodentia > Gliridae > Graphiurus > Graphiurus murinus. The sequence continues at coordinate 17,287 of PVLC010023287.1, forward strand.
GGGATTACAAGCATGTGCCACCACGCCTGGCTCAAAATAGTTTTTTTTTTTTTCCCCCACAAACTATTATTGCCTTTTCATTGTCAAAACATTCAAACTCCACAGAAATATCTCAAATATTTAAAAATTCAAAATGATGACAGTTAGCTTGACAAAAACAAATCTGTCTGCGCTTTTTCTGTCCCTTGAAAGTGTCATTAGAGTTTCTCTGTAATGAAGACTGTGGCATCAGTATTCATGCTCATCACCTGCTCCTGGTAAGAACAAATAAGAACACTTAGAAAGGAACAGCTTGGTACATGGTAATGTTCAATCAGAGTAGACGAAATGAAGAGGAGCTGAGTTACATAATTAGGTGTGCTAAAACTTCTTGGTTGGCTGCTTAACAAGGTTCATTTTCCTCAGTAGGGTTAACAAATTAATTGGATAGAAAAAAAAAACATACATTTAGCAACAAAGAAATGTACATGGCATGCAAAGCCGGCTACCTACTAGCACCTGCCTCTCTCCTTTTTCCTTTCAGCCTGGGCTCCTCTTTTTCTGACCAACCTTATCTCATGTGGTCCCCAGTCCCGAATGCATTCATTTACCCTGTTTCCTTTGCATGTTGAACATCCCCTCACGAGCCAGCCCATACCTTGTTTTCTGTCCCCAGCTCTACTTCCCTCCTGCTTATTAATTAAACAAGTAATTACCAAACACCTGCTAGACTTCAGGCAGTGCACATGCAAGGAGCTGAATCTCCATTCCTTAATGAGACAGGTTTGATCCCCTTGCTGGAACCAGGGTCTAGAGAGGGCCGTGACAGGGTGCCTTGACCACTAACTTGCTGGCTGGTTTCCAGGCTCTCTTCCGGGAGCCTTGATGCTGCATATTCATTTTCTTCTCACAGTGGCCCCATCATGGGTACTGTTGTGAGCATGCGACACAAGGACACGCAGCACACAGCCCCACCTGGACATGCCAGACACAGCCAGGCAGCCCCATGTGAAGCCCTGGCTCTTTCAATCTCAGATTGATTCTTCTGTCCTTGCTCTTACAAAGTGACATCTTCTCCTTCTGCTGGCAGGGGGTCCTGTGAGGGTTCTGCTTACTGCTACAGCTGCCTTGCACCACTCACACTGCTGGTCTGTCTTCCATAGGCCTGGTATATCCCCATCTCTGCTTTACTTGACTTCATGGTTGGCTTCTGGCTGCTCCCTGTCTCCTGGTATGACTGGAACTAGGCAGCGATTTTGTTGTTGTTTTTGTATTAGGGATTCAACCTACGGGCATTCTACCTCAAGCTATACCCTCAGACCTTCTTTAATTTTGAAATAGGGCTTGCTAAGTTGCTCAGCATCTTACTAAGTTGCTGAGGCTGGCCTCAAAAATGTGATCTTCCTGTCTCTGCCTCCCAAAGAATTAAGGTAATAAGTGTGCACCACCACACCCAGCTTAGGCAGGGGTTTTTAATGAGCTTCTCAACAAGTATTTTATGGAGTCTCTTATATAGGCTCAGAATTGTTGTAGATGTCACGAATATAGTGAAACAGGCACAAAAGTTTTATCCTCTAGAATATATATTGAGAGAAGACTTCCTGTCTCAGGTGAAGTTGTCATTACTTAGTCAAAAGCGAGATTTGTCTGGATTGTCCCTATCATACTAATAAAAACCAACATCTATTCTCTGTGCATTAAGATCCAGTCTCTTTGCTGTCATTCATATGTATTGCTTTAATCTTCTAATAACTCACAAATTACGTACTATGATCATCCCATTTTAAAGATGAGATGACTGAGGTTCAAAGCGGTTTAGAGGTGTATATCTAGTAGAAAGGGCAGGATTCAGAGTTCCTTTTCAGGCAGCCTACCCAGACCTTGTTTATCTGGAAAATATCTTTGAGGGCAGCAAGGAGGGGAGGTTTGATGTATATGAAGGTGGCCCCAATTATTTATCTTATATTAGGAAATGGAGATGAGCTTGTGAGTAGAGAAAAATCTATATTTTGTCTTCTGATGGTGCCTTGGGAATTCAACAGGACTTCAGAGAGAAAGTGCACCTGCAGACACTGCACCCTGGCCACTCTTCAGTACTGACTAAAACTGTCATTTGTCACACATAGCACAGAAACAGAGTGCCATCAGACTTCAAGGGTCCTCATGCTCTTAAGCTATGAAGTTATCACTGGTGAACCATGAGCCTTAAGAATAATGGATCTTTCCCATTTGGGTTCTCACAACTGGGTTCCAATATAACCCTTTGAGGAGAAGACCATCCTATAATGCTTATATTTAAATTTCTATCTTTCCACTTGAATGGAGGCTTAGAATGATAGTTGCATTTATTAAAGGAAATAGAGATGTAATCTTAGTACTTGGGAGGCTGAGACAGGAGGATAAGAGGTTCAAGGCCAGTCTCAGCAACTTAGCAAGACCCTGCTTCAAAATAAAAAATAAAAATAGAGTTGGAGTTGTAGCTCAGAAGTAGAATGTCTCTGGGTTCTGTCTCCAGTATGAGGGGGAGGGGGTGGTTCTGTTTGTTTTGTACATTATATGGCTTGAGACTCACAACTACCATATAAGTGTTGAGTGCAGATTCTATATTGGGGCTGTGCAGCATGCAGGATGTATAGTGGTGAATAAAATTGTTTAACACAACTAAGTCTATAATCAACCAGTCAAAGTAATAGTAAACAAGCACAAAACTAAAAATTACAAATTTGTACTATAAAGATATAGGATTCTATGAGAAATACATCAGAGAGGACACCCAAGGATTTGGAGTCAGGGCAATCTCTCCAGAATAATTGATACTTAAAGGATGAAGATTAGGTACTCAGGTACAGAAGTGGGATGGATAGATTCTGAGTATAGAGAACAGCACAAGTACAGAGGAGAAAACAGCCATGGGATTGAAAAAAAGAACCAAATACTGAAGCATAGTAAGGGAAGAAAGAGGTGCCATGTGAGTTAGAGCTGAAGATGAAAATAGGAGCCAGATACTGAAAAACTTTATATGCTACAGTTAGAATTTACAGTTTATTCTTATCTGAAATTGGGAAACACTGAGGACTTTATGGAATGGGAACGAAATAGTTTGATTTAATTTTTTATACTGGGGATTGAACCCAGGAGCATTCTACCTCCCACCTACACCCCTAGTCCTCTTTAAGTTTTATTTTGAAACAGGGTCTTGCTAAGTTGCTGAGACTGGCCTAGAACCTCTGGTCCTCCTATATCAGCCTCCTAAGTATTGGGATCACGGTCATACATGTGCTACCACATCCCACTGGATTTACTTTTTAAAGAGATCTTTGGGATGAAGAGTAGAAATGGTGAGACCTATTTAGTGGCTGTCACTGTAGGGGTGGAAAGAGATGGAGGTGACTTGTGCTAGGGATAGTGGTAATGGAAAGAACTGGATGTGTTTGAACTTTACTTTGGAGGTATTATTGGTAGGAATTGGAAAGTGTAGTGTGTACGTGGTGATGGAGAAGATAACAAAGAGATTGAGATGACTTTTACAGAGATGGACTAGAAATAATTTTAGGCACAAGATTAATAGATAGAACTGCAGAACATCATGCTAAGTGAAATACACCACACTGAAAAATTCAAGGGTTGTATGTTTTTCTCACATGTGGAAGCTTAGAGAGAAAAATGAAATAAAAAAGGAGCTCGCAAAAGTAGAAGAGGGACCATTAGAGTAGAGAAAGGGGGTAGCTGGAAAGAGGAATGGAGGAAAAAGGAAGGTACTGAGGAATGAATGAAATCATGTTATGTGTGTGTACAAATATATCATAATGAACCCCATTATTTTATATAATGTGCGAATGGGAAAAAAAGAAACAAGATTACAGATTTAGATTTGGACACGCTGAGTTTAAAATTGCAGGTAAAATCCAGTAAGAAATTTACTCATTGCTTCAGTCAGCATTCTCCCTGCTGTGATCCCAAACACCTGATGACTACAACTTAGAGGAAGGAAGGTTTATTTGCTCACAGTGCTGGGGTTTCAGAGGTTTCATTCCATGTTAGACCAGGTCACATCTGCAGAGATGAAGGAATGGCAGCAGGAAGGAGAGCATAAGAGCAGAGGGTGAGGGACATATATAATCCGCAGACCACACCCCAGTGACCTACAAACTCTAGCCATCCCCTATCTGCCCACATTTCCACCCATTAAATACATTAACTCAGCAGTGGATTTGTCCAAGGATGAGATTAGAGTGCTCATATTTCAAATATGTAACCTCTGAACATTTTAGCCAACATGTACAATACATGCTCTTCCAGGGGACATTTTATATCCAACCCATAACACTCATACTGAAATCCAGGTACTTATCCCTTGTCAAAATGTATTCGTAATTATTATACACAATGTCGTACACAATATGGTTCTTTTGCTCTTTGTCTGAAGTAGGAGAAATCTGAAGGCAAAGCTCATCTCTGCTGACTCTCTCATGAAGTATTGATATTGACAGCTGGAATGAATACAAATAAAGTCCAGAAAGCTTCTTGAAAGTTCTTTAAAGGCAGATCTACAGAATAATGTTAATGTTAGTCAGAAGAACTTTAGTTATTTACTTGCCCAACTCACAAGTCCAAGATAGACTTTAAGCCTAAAGCTTCAAATAAGAATAAATTACAGATGATTATGGAGGAAGAAACAGCATTGTTCACTATTTGATAATGTGCCCTTAATCTACCTTACTATCCAATCATAAAATAAAATATAAGGTGCATAATTTAAAACTTTTAGATCAATGTTCACAGAATACTAATGTCTGCACATATTTATTAGAATAATGAAGTTACAAACTATACTTCACAATATTCAGAAACTGTAGTCAGTGTATAGAAGAACAGTCTCCTGTTGATGATCAGTTTTGTGTTTTTGTACACTAAAATCTCAGACACCATTTTCATTCTGGGTGTCGGGACTCCTATTGTTTTTCTGTGTCTTTGTACCTATTCACGATCTTGGTTCTATCTCCTAGGTCTTAGACTGAAAGCTGTGATCAAATGAGAACTTTAGTGTCCTCTTTTTCACTATCCCATAAATGTGGCATTTTTTCCTTAAAGAACCACCATAATTTTTCTCTCATCATGACACCTAATTTGAAGGTGGCAGACTGGAAGATGCACTGTCCTGTGACAAATCTGTAAGCCATGAATTGATCTCTGCTCCACACACAGCAATATGCAAGTATGGTCTCTTGCAAAATATCATAAATCATGTTTTCCTTTTTGCTCATAGACTTTCTGAGTGCTGAATGGCAATGTGGAGATGGATAGGGGTCAGTTCCTCACAGTCATCCATAGCTGCTGGTGAATTTATGGCTAAGATATAATACTTGTGAGTTATGATGTCTTTTGTTAGCTTGAGTTGTCTTGTGCTGAAGATTGCAAAGCCTACATCATAACATTTGAGTGTTTACTATCATATACTACAAAAAAAAATTAAAAAACCCAAGTTACAGAAGCATGGCATTATACTCATGAACTATAACGTTTATCCAATCAAAAATCCATTTCTTCCTTTGGCTCGATGCCCTGAGGCTGACGCACAAGGATGCTGCAGAGTATGAATACAAGTAAACTCAATTCGACTAAGGCAAGTTCTTTAGTTCATGCTCACTAACAAAACTGAGGAGGACTTCATCACAGTAAGTATTCAATAATGGAGTAGCTCTGCTCACATCCCAGCTCCCCAGAAACAATTTTAAAAAAGTACTGGCAGGAGTAATTTTTTTTAAGTACTGGCTCATGTTGTTATGAAAATGAACTTTAAGAAAAGTAAATAAAGAAGTAGACTTAACCGAAGGGAATGGACGGGGGGTGGGGGTGGGGAGAGCGTACTAAGGCACATGATGTACTTACACAATTATATCAAGATCACTCACTGAACTGAACTTGAGAGGGAGGGAGGGCGAGGGAGCGGGGTGGGAATTGGGGATAGGGTCAGATGAGAAATGTGTGCACATTTGTCTTTATCAATTTATACCTAACAAAAATGTATAAATACAAAGCACCAACTATTACAATAAGAAAAAAAAGAAAGAAAAGTAAACAAGCAGGGTGTGGTGGCGCATGCTTGTAACCCCAGTACATGGGAGGCTGAGACAGGAGGATCCGGGTTCGTGACCAGCCTCAGCTACCTAGTGAAGCCCTCTGCAACTTAGTGAGACCCTGTTTCAAAATAAAGAATAAAAAATAGGGCTGTAGGTGTAGCTCAGAGGTAGAATGCCCCTGGGTTCAATCCCCAATACCAAAAAAAAAAAAAAAGTAAACATAACCAGCTAAGTGGAATGGAAAGAATGGCTACTTGCTGTTTTGAAAATCTCAAGTGCAAGTTTATTCTCATGATATTTTAATTTTATCTTCTCACCTTATTTAATTCTTAAACAAGAAAGTATAGCATTAAGGGCACTGAGATGGCTATCAGGAATTAATATAATTGAGCAAACATATTCTACCAAGTTTGCAAGTTACAACTGATTTTAAGTTAAGCACTCTATCCCCCTTATAATTATTAATAGTAATATGTCAGTGTTACTGATTACCTAAGAAATTAGATACACATTTGCAACATCAGTTAGGAGATGATGTAATAGTAAAGAGATCCATCATTGAAGAATGTGAACTACTCTTTAGAAAATGTTCAGAAAATGTTGATAGTTCTTTTTCTTATCTAATTATCCCCACCTGGCAAATATAGCCATGTATCTCATTTTGTTTTCAATATACTCGGCATGTATGTTATCTTTATCATATTACGAGATGAACCTTGGTCCATATATTTGCTTTTCTATTGATATAAATCCTGACAGAATTAGGAAGAGTTGAGGTAAAGATGATGTATTTTTTCTTTTAGTATTAATACTCTTTAGAAACCAGCAGAAGGCTTTTCACACTGTATGGATTCAATTTTAAAACAAATAAATGAAATTAGAATAAAGTAAAAGGGTAACAGAAATCAATAGTTTAGGTACCAAAGAATAAAGCTATGCATATGGTTATTGGTATTTTCCCAGTTTGTATAATTTAATACATTCGTAATGTGTTGCAGTGGTTTTAAATATACATATTACATATATATATATATATACATATATATGTATATTGCTTCTCAAATTCATATGTTAAAATATATCAATGTCAAATAGGCTTCCAAAACATTCTAAAATAAGAAAATCTACTTAAGTATGAGAATATATGCACAGTATTATAGTACATTCCCCCATTAGAAACACTTTTTCTGAAAAAGTTCAAGTATTCTGATATCTAAAGTAAAGTATTATAAATTCTGTGAGAACAATTTCTTTTTAGTAAAAGGCTGTCATTTCTTATGTGGAATACATATTCATGAATGTTCTTTATATTTCTTCTGAACTCTTTTATACTATGATATCCAGAAAGACATGTATGTTGGGTAAATATCCTAACTTTGATATTGTTTTCTTTCAACAGTTCTATTCTCAATAATTATAATAGCAACAACAAAAATACCAGATGTGAATAGACTGTTTCATCCAGTCTTTAAGTTCCTTTACAACAGATTTACCTTTTAATACCATTATATCATTTTTTCCAGTATATATAAAGGGAAAAATGTAGGTGTGTAGGTGGGATAGATTACATTTCTATAAACTCTTTGTATATAAATCTGGCAAAATGTAGGCATTGTGATACTCTCTAAATGAATTTAATTAACGTCTTGCAAAGTGGCTTACAAAGCTGACCATTTTTTCCATTAAAATGCTAGAATTTATCAACTGTCTATTTTTTATTTTCATTTCCGGTACATTTCAGACTATTTCTTACATTGGGAATTACTGTATCCCAAGTTTTAAATGTAGCAATTTCATTGAACTTTGCCTATTGCAGTTTTTATCTTCTTTTTTGTCATAAAGGTATGCAATTATGAGAAAGGTGAACAAAATTAAGATAGGGCAGTGATTTAAGGATAATATAACAGCATTTTACTGAGTTTAAAGTTATACAAAATCTATTATAAAATGGCATGTGAGCTTTCAGATAGCTAACTGTAATCATTACAAAGTAAGATGAATGAATATCAAGAAATATGAAATTATCAATTACTTTTTTTTTGTGATACTGGGGATTGAATCCAGGGGCATTCGACCTCCAAGCTACATCCTCAGCCCTATTTTTTATTCTTTATTTGGAAACAGAGTCTCATTAAGTTGCAGAGGGCCTCACTAGGTAGCTGAGGCTGGCCGTGAACCCAGATCCTCCTGTCTCAGCCTCCCAAATACTGAGATTACAAGCATGTGCCACCATGCCTAGCTTCCTCAACTACTTTTTTTTTTTTTTTTTTTTGCGGTACTGGGGATTGAACTCAGGGGCATTCTACCTCCGAGCTATACCCCCAGCCCTATTTTTTATTCTTTATTTTGAAACCGAGTCTCACTAAGTTGCGGAGTGCCTCACTAAGTAGCTGAGGCTGGCCGCGAACCCGGATCCTCCGGTCTCAGCCTCCCAAATGCTGGGATTACAAGCGTGCGCCACCACGCCCGGCT
>PVLC010023288.1:0-25814 GCA_004027655.1 Graphiurus murinus
AGTTGCTGGGCTGGGTTGCTGGGAGAAGTTCTGGGAGGAAGTGGTTGGGAAGAAGAAGCGGTTGGGAAGAGGTTGGCCGGGTTGCTGGGGAAGTCCTGGGAAGAAAGATTGTGGGTTGCTAGTGGAAGTCGGGTTGCTAGAGAGAGGGGTTATTGGAAGTCTGTAGGAAAAGCACTATTTGGAAAGATGACCTCTGTACGGTGTTTGTTATCGCTTGTGCAATGCTCTTGATCCCAGAAAGAGAGAGATATAATAAAAGAGGTTCGAACCAGTAATATTTAGCCAGCGTCTTTTATTGGGGCCTCATGGCTGAGGGTTCAGCCTGGGGCGCCCGATACTAGGATTATGGGTGTGCACCACCAGGCCTGGATTCCCTCTTATCTTTCAAGACACTACACCTCCCTGCTCCTCAACTTCCAAAGTAATACTCCAGTGCTTGATCTTTGCATCTCTTCTATTCCACCTTATCTCACTCTCCTAATAATCTCATGCAAAACCTTGGACCTATCTCTTTCTATTATACCCTATATCCTGCTACCACTGTGGTCCAGGTAACCGCCATCCCTCCTCTGGACCCTTGCAACAACTTCAGAGCTGGACCCTCTCTTCTCCAACTAGAGAAACCAACTACAGAATCCTTTTACAAATGTCATGTCATGTCATATCATTCTTGTTTTCAGAGTGTCCAAGCTGCTCTCCTCATCAGAACAAGGGCACACTGTCACACAGGGCGTATGATCCGGCCCCTGTCACTCTTTGGATCAGGCTTCCTGTGGTCCTACTTGTTACTGCACCTCAACCCCGATGTCTCAGGGTTGCTGCCCTTGCTACACTCTAGAATATTTTCACCTCTGATATTTTATGTCTGCTTTATTTACGTTTTGGGGGGGTCTTCGCTTAAACATTCCCTAATCACTAAGGTCCTTCCTATTGAAATAAAAGATCACACTCAGCAGACTTCTGAGTGGTGTCCTTCTCCCTGACTGAGCCTTCTCCTGCATGACACCAGCCCCACCTGACACACTCTGTGTTTTACTGGTTGGTTGGTTTAGTTTTTGTCTCACCAAATTGATATGGGAAGAGATGTTTGTCTGTTTCTTTCACAGTGGTATCCCCTGAACCTAAAACAACATCTGGCAAGTAGCAAATACTTAACAAATAGCTCAGAATTCAATGAGCTATTATTAATATTCTATCCCATGTAAAAAATAGCACAGCTTACACTTTGTATGTTAAAATGAAAACTTCAGTGCATGAATAAATAACCCTCAGAGATTTTATCAAAATTTACTGTGGCCAATATTTTGCTTGGTTTTTCTCAAAAACAGTTTCATTCAAGTAGTATTATTTATCTAAAGGAAGAAATTATAAAAGAAAGAGTATGAAATACATTTAAAATAGTACTTTTAGTTCTTATTGTAAGGAATAAATTCTAAGCCCTGAAAACATTAGCAGTTTAAAGCATCATAATTTGACCGGTCTCAGAGTCTGAATTTGAAACTGTGATTTAGCCATTCATAATGAAGAAAGATAAAATCTGCCTCATTCTTATTGCAATTCTATCCTTTATCCAGTTTTTGTGCATGTATGTGTTTATGTATGTGTGTACATATGTACTAAGTACAAGGAATAACAATAAGCTGGGTGTGGTGGTGCACACCTGTAATGCCAGTACTTTGGAAGCTGAGGAAGGATGATCACAGGTTTGAGGTCAGCCTCAGAAACTTAGCAAGGCCTTCAACAACCTAGCAAGACCCTGTTTCAAAAGGAAAAACAAAATAGGGCTGGGGGTAGAACATCCATCCCTTGGTTCGATTCCCAGGAAAACACACACACACACACACACACACACACACACACACACACACACACACACACACTATGATTTCAAAGGAAAAAGGAATTATTTGTATCCAAGTAAACTTATATAAAATTGATATTGTACCATGAAGTATGCTTGTAGTCAGAAAAGAAACTATAAACAGAACATGGTGGGAGTTCTATAGTTATCCTTTTGCAATGGCTTCCAGATGAAACTTGCTTATTTTATATGAGATGATTTTTTTTTTCTAGCTGCCAGTATTGCTAAATCCATCTGGGATCTGAAAAATGAGGCTATATCTTTCTTGCATCTTAAATCATGACTATGACCTGAACTTCCACAACTGGATGTTAACTGACAATTTGGTTGATTGTGTATAAAACAGGATAAACAGCAGCTTAGCTATTTCACATCTGTATTAAGCACTGTTAACAGCAGTAAAAAACAAACAAACAAAAAAAACCTATTTTGGCCTAAGAACACTAGCACATGTGTCTTTATAACATGTATAGAAGAACATAGGCTGAATGAGAAATAGGGTATGTGGTTTGAAAGTCAGATTACAGAACTGAAGAATCTGGCTTTTATATAATTTTTGCATTGCTGCCTGGTAAGGGTATTGGACTTCTTTGCCATCTTTTTTTTCCTTTGTAGTATTGGCAATTGAACACCTGGGCATTCTATCTCCATGCTATACTCCCCATTTGAACTCCTATTTTATTTTATGTATATATATACATAAAAATATATATATATATATTTTTTTTTCGGCACTGGGGATTGAACTCAGGGGCATTCTACCTCCGAGCTATACCCCCAGCCCTATTTTTTTATTCTTTATTTTGAAACAGGGTCTCACTAAGTTGCGGAGTGCCTCACTAGGTAGCTGAGGCTGGCCGCGAACCCAGATCCTCCGGTCTCAGCCTCCCAAATGTTGGGATTACAAGCGTGCACCACCACGTCTGGCTATTTTTTATATTTTGAAACAGGGTCTCACTAAGTTTCAGAAGGTCTCACTAGGTTGCTGAGTTTGGCCACAAACCTGGGATCCTCCTGTCTCAGCCGCCTAAGTACTGGGGCTACAAGTGTGCACCAGCACACCTCGCTTGCTTGCTTGTTTGTTGATCTTGGAATATGAAATGTGTTGCCTTTCATAAAAGAGTTAAAGGTGCTTAGAGAATCTGAATACATTTAGTACTCATGCCATGCCCCTCATCCGAATCTGCCTTAATACCATGTAGGTGTTTCTCTCTATAAAAGCTGAATTACTTGGTAAAACCATAGAACAGAACCACCATTTTCCTAACTTCTTCAGTGGGACTGAGGCCAGATTTTCAAAGTCAATTACTAATGCACACAAACTTTTCAGTGATGGAACACCACCAAAATCGGTGAGCCTCGTTCAGGGGTTTTTATTATTGTTGTTTATTTGTTAGATTCTAGGAGTATTAGATTTATTAGTTTTTAAGTCACAAATCTCTGAGTCAATTGTAAAAACTTTGACTATTTTACTCTTTAAGAAATCATTAGGAAGCGAGGCATGGTGGCGCATGCTTGTAATCCCAGTACTTGAGAGGCTGAGATTGGAGGATCCAGGTTCACGGCCAGCCTCAGCTACTTAGTGAGGCCCTCCACAACTTAATGAGATCCTGTTTCAAAATAAGGAATAAAAAATAGGACTGGGGGTGTAGAGGTAAAATGCCCCTGGGTTCCATCCCCAGTACCGAAAAAAAAAGAAAAAAGAAATCATTATGAAATAAAAATAATTATGACTGGCCTGTCCATCCTTGTACCAGCTGAGGGAGGCAGAAGGGATTGCATAAGCTTCACATTCCAACGTCAGCGTGTTGTTTACTTTAATCTTCACTTCTTTAGGGGACAGACCTGGTCCCAAAAGATCTCCTTTATTGATTATGGGTGGAACTGCATAAAATGAATATTACAGAGTTAAACATTGGTTCTTTCAAATATATGGGATGCCATGGAAATCACAATGAGGATTACTTAACATTTAGGACCTAAATTAGCATCTTACGAAATAGTAGTATTCAGATACAGAATGTAAAGAAAAACATCTTTCTTTATTCATCATTATAAACTGCCAAGGAATCTAATGTCCTTTCTGGAACAGTTAGTTTCATTTGTTCTAGGTCCATAGACACTGTCCAAGTATGAACCATAAAATGCATTTGACTGTTTATTAAGAACTAATGACAATCAGAAAAATGGCCTTTCTTTGTAAGAGCAGGAATACAATGTTGAAATATGGATACTATTAATGGTAGTATTAGCTTTGTCTTTTATTTATAGGTCAATGTCTGCTGCAATCGCTCAAAATCACTCATGATCTCATCTCAGGCTATGGATTAGGGCCTGCAAGTTTAAACAACAGTTTTGCACACAAAACCACTATGACTCAGCCAAGAAAGCAAGAAAGAAGTGAAAATAGAGAAGGGTCATGGAGTCACACTGACAAGGTCTCCAACAAGAAGGTAGTGAGCAGATGGAGTGGGTTCTTCACATCGTTAAGCAATTGAGGTCATGGGCACAGTGCTCAATTCAACTTCCATATTTAATGAAACCCACTGTATAAACAAGAGTCTTTAATAAATAAATCGATAGAAATAATTATGAACTCATAATGAAAAACATGGTGGAGAAATTTAGAACAATTTGAGAAGGTATGAGAGAGAATGCTATTTCGGAACTTACTGTAGACCTTCACTTCGTAGTGCTTTATCATTTCCCCAGCCTCGTTAGTGGCCACACAAGAGTATCTTCCGGCATTGTCCTCTTGGGCGTTGAGGATCTGCAGCGTCCTACCTCCTAGGAACCAAGGAGCATCAAAGAATCTCTGACATCATGGTGGCAGTGAGGTATGCACAAACCATCTACTAGGATTTTAGTTCTTATTGTTAGCATAGTTCTTCTTCTATAAGCCAATTCTGTGGTGGACATCTGACACAAGACAAACCGTAATATAGATGGGCAGTGGATGGTAGGTGAGGACTGTCACGAAGCCCCCAGTGGTCCTCTGTGGCACTGACTCTCAAGCTCACTCAGACACCCCCAAACCTCTTGACACCACTAAGTCCTCACTTCACTCTCTTCAGGAACAGGTTTCTGCCTTAATCTGTCTCTTCTTCTCATTTACCTGGCCCATGGTTAGAGATAAAGGGTGCTAAAACATGGTTTTTATTATGGTATCTTCCTCCCTAAAAATTTGCAAGAGTTCTGAACTATCTATAAAGTTACCAGGTGTTGTGTGCATGGATATTCCTATCAGTCGATACCTAAGTATGATGCATAATTACAATGCATCAATAAAAGTATTTAAAAAAGTATAAGGTCAAAACTTTTTGCTCCAGGAACTCAAAACATGGTTCCAACTTTCCTTCCTGACCTCATCTGCCAACACAAATACATACACTGTCTCCACTCATGTCGTGGGTGAGAAGTCAACTTATTACTTGTAAATGGCTCGGCCATTTTCACTTTGTACCTTTCCTGCCCTAGTCATACCCATAGATCTGAAACCCTGCTCAGCTCATTGCCAAGCAAATGAATTCTAGAACATTCTTTAAAGTCTATCCAAGTTCTAACTAATCAACAAAGCTTTTTCTAATCACTTTAACCCATGTTAGCCATTTCTTCTTTTGAGATCTTAAATAACATTTCAATATTCCATTTTCATATCACCTTACTGTTTATAGTATCTTTCCTCCACATAAGGCTATAATTTTTTAAAAACCAGTGATTGTACTGGTTCTTCTATTTCATATACATGCATATATATCCATGTATTGAAGAGGAATAAACTCAATTTAAATACTATTTCTCCTTTCAATGTTAAATTCAATAGAAATTAATTTTCTACATTTTTTTGGCATTCCACATTGCAATATAGCTTAGCAATTAATTACATTAGGGAATTTACTTATTTACCTTTTATTTAGGTGTTTTTCTGATCTTTCAAAAAGCAGTTTTTGGTACGTTAGCTTATAAAATACATACAGAAAAGTAGAAGTTAAAATGTCAGTAGAACGTAACAAAACCAACAACCTAGGTACTTTTATAAAAATTAACCAATGGATCTGCTTTTCTTCAATAGGGGATGACAAAGACACATCTTGGGCATCTAAAGCAAATTAATTACCTGGAAGAATACGAATATTTCGGTTGGATTCTATAGGAGCCCCATCTTTAAACCAGGTAATGGTCGCTGGAGGATATGAATAAGCTTCACAGACTAAAGACGTGGGACTGTTAAGGATAACAATGACGTCTTCAGGGCTGCCGTCGCCATCTACACCAGCAATTGTAGGAGATACTGGAAAAGATTTGAAATTTGATTAAAAAAATACACTTAAAAATTATTCCATTTGCACATTTCTAAAGTGGTGTGTGTGTGTGTGTGTGTGTGTGTGTGTGTGTGTGTGTGTGTGTTTTACTGGGGATTGAACCCAGAAGCATTCTACCTACAAGCTAAACCTCCAAGTCTTATTTTATTTTGAACCAGGATCTTGCTAGGTTGATGAGAGTCTTATTACTTGCTGAGGCTGTCCTCAAATCTGTCAGCATCCTGTCTCAGTCTCCCAAGTATTGGAATTACAGGTGTGTGCTTCCATGCCTGGCTTAAATTGCCATTTCGACTTATTTGTGTAGTTCCATTTCTTTTTATAAAAGCCACTGTTCTCATTCTATGCAAAAGCAGCAAGACCCTTCAAAAAGCTTGGAGGGCAATAGAGGAGACGGTACATAAAAAAGACATCATGATGTAATGCAGTAAGGATGAAAGGGGAAGGTTGGTGCCAACCAAACGGGGGTGCAATCTCAGTCCAGTCTGAGGTACAGCGAGTGAAGTCTCATTAGAGA
The DNA here is from genome assembly GCA_004027655.1 of Graphiurus murinus. Lineage (NCBI taxonomy): Eukaryota > Metazoa > Chordata > Mammalia > Rodentia > Gliridae > Graphiurus > Graphiurus murinus. The sequence goes on from PVLC010023288.1 coordinate 6,698, forward strand.
AGGCTTCCTGGAGGAGGAGGAGGTTTTAGAGTGAGCCTTAAAGGGTTAGTTGTAGTTAGCAGGTGAAAGAAGGGGTACTACTAAAAAGCAGGAGCACATTGGGAGCAGAGTAGCAACAAACGATGATGGGCAAGCAGGGAACGTAGAAAAGATGGGTTTTGGTGGATCTATATTATAAGCAAGGATAGCAGAGACAGGTGTGTTTGTTTCATTAGATGAAGAATGCTGAATGACTGAACTGGAGTGTTGAAAGAAGGCAGGAAGAGGAGGGACAAGTGAAGGAAAACTTGGGACATCACTTGGCAGGACTTGATGATAGAATTTGGGGACTAATAGGAACTGAACCAAATTGGAAGCTATCTAATTTTCTTGCTTGGGAACCTAGTTAAACTGCAGTAAAGAAACATAAAGACAAAATATAGACAGATTTGCTCATTTAATAGAGGAAAATGTGTGTTTCGTTGTTGTTTTCAGTTCTGAAAATCTTTAAGTGACTACATTGCAGGTAGAAATTCCAACAAATACTTTTATATAGGAATTTGAACTTGGTGAGAAATATCTTCATCACAGGCATGGATTTTAAAAGCCCCTAGTGCCAGGCATGGTGGCGCACGCTTGTAATCCCAGCATTTGGGAGGCTGAGACCAGAGGATCCGGGTTCGCAGCCAGCCGCAGCTACCTAGTGAGGCCCTCTACAACTTAATGAGACCCTGATTCAAAATAAAGAATGAAAAATAGGGCTGGGGGTATAGCTTGGAGGTAGAACGCCCCTGAGCTCAATCTCCAGTACCACAAAATAAATAAATTAATTACTTAATTAAAATAAAAAATAAAAGCCCCTAGTCTAAATGAGATGATAAGGAAACATCTGGCAATGAACCATTTTAGTCGAAGTGAATCTACAGTAATAAGAGCCATGAAGCAAGAACAGAATTTCAGAGACCCACTGTTTAAGAGACAGATTACATGAGAGTCCATAAAGGAGGCAGACAGGGAGCAACCAAAGGTGCGCAAAGACAATTAGAAAGAACACTGTTGAATTGAGCATGGTGGTTCATGCCTGTAATCCCAGTACCTAAGAGGCCGAGACAGGAGGATCATGGGTTCAAGGCCAGACTCAGCAAGTTAGTGAGCCCCTTAGCAACTAAATGAGATTGTTTCAAAATAAAAAAAAATATAATAAGCCGGGCGTGGTGGCGCACGCTTGTAATCCCAGCATTCGGGAGGCTGAGACCGGAGGATCCGGGTTCGCGGCCAGCCTCAGCTACCTAGTGAGGCACTCTGCAACTTAGTGAGACCCGGTTTCAAAATAAAGAATAAAAAAATAGGGCTGAGGGTATAACTCGGAGGTAGAACGCCCCTGAGTTCAATCCCCAGTACCACACACACACACACAAAATATATATATATATATAATAGAACTGGGGGTGTAGCTCAGAGATAGAAAGTCCCTGGGTTCAATCCCCAGTACCAAAAATCATCATCATCATCATCATCATCATCATCATCATCATCATCATCATCATAAGGAGGAGGAGGAAGAGGAAAGAAAAGAAATAAGGAAAGAACACTGTTAAGGAGAACGGATCAATCATGAACTAAACATCAAGGTCAGAATTTGGGGACTAATATTTGCTGGCGTTAGCAACAGAATAGTTTTTGCCAAAGCAGTATCAAAGTTAGTGTGGGCAGAATCCCGTTTTTAGTGGTACAGTAAGTATAGGCAGGAAGTGGTTAAAATATGAAGTGGCAGCAACAGTAGAAGGTGAAGCTGCATGTAAGGCAGGCGGTGGCAATAAGTGACGCCCAAAACGGCCAAAGACACAGGACCAAGAGCAGCTGTGGACAGGAGGAATGACTCAGCTTTTGGAAAAAAGATAAGAGCAAAAGCACTGAGCTGATGGCTGGGGGGACTGGAAGTCGCAAACACACACTCGTGTATGGACTCAGCTTCGTTAAGCTGGTGGGAAAGAAGGCTTCAATCAGATACCTCCGTCTTCAATAGATGAGAGAAAATGACAGGGAAATGGACGTGTGACCAGGAAGGAGTGGGGTGGAGGGAAGTGTAGTGAGATGTCATGACTTAGGCCACCAGGAATAGAGAATACGTCTTTATCAATTTGTACCTAACAAAAATGTATATATACAAAGCATGAATTATTACAATAAAAAAAATAAAAAATAAAGTAGAAGCTATAAGAAAAAATAGAGAATATGTGATCTTCAGAGAGGTGGTCTCAAAGGCGCCGATGTCTCTTGGGAGTGTCAAATTTCACTGAAGCCAAGGGGCTGGGGAGAACTTTATTTTTAGTTTTAAACTTTTCTGGGTGCATTGTAATTATGCATCATAGTGAGATTCAAAGTGATACAAGCATACACGCAGGCACCAATTGGTGTTTTTCCTTCCGCATCCCACCCCATCCCCCATTCTCTCTCCCTGTACTTGTTAGTGATTTTGGTAGTGAGAACTTCGTATATGGACATAACATTATTTGCACTGGAGAGAGTTTTTTGAAGATGGGCCAGGGTCAGGAGGTCAATCAGTAGCAGGAGGAATAAGGCATGAGGAAATTAAAGTTCTAGAAGCGATGAGCTAGAAAGGAGAGGTAATCCAGGGCTGAACATCTGCCTTTTCTCTACTAGCTGTGCAGAGATCACAGGCGTGTTAGGAAATAACCACCTCCTAAACTTTCATTCATACTTATCCAGGTATTCTGTAGCTTCTGAGGCTAACCCCCTTCAAGACAATGAAGTGTTCTGCCCACAGAGATTTATAGTCTTATACTATTTATATATACTGTTCACTTGACACATTATGTCTTTTTTTTTTTTTTTTTGCGGTACTGGGGATTGAACTCAGGGGCATTCTACCTCCGAGTTTTACCCCCAGCCCTATTTTTTGAAACTGGGTCTCACTAAGTTGCGGAGTGCCTCACTAGGTAGCTGAGGCTGGCCACGAACCCGGATCCTCCCGTCTCAGCCTCCCAAATGCTGGGGTTACAAGCGTGCGCCACCACGCCCGGTATTATCTATCATTTTGATTTAACTTTTCATATATATATATATATATATATATATATATATATATATATGAAAAGGCATATGCCTTTTCCATTAATTTAGACTGTAAATCCATAAGTACCATGTTCTATATAGAGGTTTCTCTATATAGGAATATCTACATATTCCCCAAATAGTATAGCCAATATCTATAAAAACAAACAAACAAACCTAAAAAAAAATGTACATGCTCACATACAGGTTAGTAAACTTTAGTAGAATCATCTTCATATTAGTAATCAAACACAAAGCATTTCAGTAGTACAGTTTAAGGTTTTTAAAAAATGAACAGAAATTAAGAATCTATTTTAACATCATTCCTGAGACATGTAATTTTCATGCTGCAGAAACCAAATGTACCAATAAACACAGTTATTTCAACACTCCTGGGCCACAAACACTATAAAGTGGTCATTTCCAATAATGGCAGAGTCCCACACACACAAAAGGATTCAATACCCTGTTGCGACTCATTTACTACTACAACCCTCATGTCTCTCTGCTCATAATTAGCCCTTCCACTGTGCCTCAAATATAGTAAACATTCCATATCAATGGGTAAATTTAGAAGGAAAGAAGGGAGGGAAGAAGGAGAGAGGGGGGAAAGAAGGAAGGAAGGAAGGAAGGAAGGAAGGAAGGAAGGAAGGAAGGAAGGAAGGAAGGTCAAATTTGTGCACACACTGGTGCCCTTACATAATGGAATTCTATGATAGAAATAGCAGTTAGTAAATAAAGGAAGGAGAGAGTTCAACCTATAGTCCTTTCTGGTTCTTTAAAGTTTGAAGAAACACATAGACCTACCGAACACATTAAGACTGAAACTTTTGCTCTTGTCGCCGGCTGCATTAGAGGCCAGGCACGTGTATCTTCCTGTGTGTGACACGTGGGCCTTGGCGATGTGGAGAGAACGGCCACCAGACCGGATGCGGTGGGCCTCGTCCTCGCGGAGGAGCTGACCGTCCTTGTGCCACGTGATTTCTGGAGCTGGATTGCCTGTAAGAAAAAGCCATTTCTGAGAGTTGCTTGAGAGTTACACGTCTACAAATGAGCAACACTGAGTGAAGCCATTTTCCCTCACTGGCTTTTTTTTTTCTTCTTCTTTTTACACATTCCACTTCTAAAACAATGCAATAACTATTCTTCCTGAAAAAGTTTGCCAACTAACCTTTTTGTATAATAATGATGACTATGCCATGATTAAAAACACACAGATGCACATAGATTTAGAAATCATTTTTATATATAGGTTAGTTTCTTGTTTTTTTTTTTATTTTTTGTTTGTGTGTGTGGTACTGGGTACTGAACCCAGAGGTATCCTACTTCCAAGCTACACCTTCAACCCCTTTTTAATTTTAATTAATTAATTAATTTTTGTTATACTAGGGATTGAACCCAGGGGAGTTCTACTTCTGAGCCACATTCTCAGCTCTTTTATTTTATTTTTACATTGAAACAGGGTCTTGCTAGGTTGCTGAGAGTCTCAGTATGTTGTCAAATTGTAGTCCTCAAACCTCAGTCCTCCTGTCTCAGCCTCCCAAGTACTGGGATTACAAGTGTGTGCCATCACACTGATCACACTGGGCTTTTTTTTTTTCTTTTGAAACAGGGTTTCACTAAGTTGTGGAGGGCCTCACTAAATTGCTGAGGATGTTCTCAAACTTGAAATCCTCCTGTTTCAGCCTCCCAAGTATTGGGATTACAGGCATTTGCCATGCCTGGCTAGTTTTTGTGTTCTTTAAAACTGTGTTTAAATTATTATCATGCTTTTGCTCTTATAATTATTTTCATAGTAAATTACACTTTGCAAACAATGATCATGCATTTTTATTAAAAATATTACTCATGTATATCTTTCTATTCATACTAAATTTTTGAAAGATTGTATACATTTGAGAAAAAGCTATAGAAAAATAAAATCTTAAATAATTCAACAGAGAGGTATTCTGAGTTATGTGAGGATTCTAGCACAAAGAGATAGGTAGATAGAGATACAAATATATTAATTCTTTACTTAAAATTTATAGTACATAGGAAAAACTTTTAAAATGTTTTAAAGGAGGATATGTGTTAAATTAAATTTAATATTGTTCAAAATTTCTTTGGAAATTTAAAACCATAGAAGTAAGTCATATTAGAAAAGAAGGCTACCAAGATGCATTAAAATTGGAAAGCTTGCTCAAAGAATGCTATAAAATTAAGGCAACTATTCCCTTTGCAACAGCTGTTATTCACCATATTGTTTCTAAGAAAAAAAAACCAGTTAAATAATAGCAACTGTCACATTCTGTGTGTGTGTGTGTGTGTGTGTGTGTGTGTGTGTGTGTGTGTAGTGCTGAGGGATGGACCCAGGAGCCTTCTATCTCTGAGCTACATCACAGCCCTATTTTATTTTTTATTTGGAGACAGGGTCTCATTAAGTAGTTGCTGAGGCTGGCTTTGAACTTTTGATCCTCCTGTCTCAGCCTCCCAAGTATTGCAGGCATGCTCCACCAAGCCTGGCCTGCCTTTCTTAAAATAGAAACATTTCTTTGCTGCCATGAAGCATGTAAACAATGAAATAAGAAACTCATCAAATCTTCTATAAAACACTGGCTTTCTATAAAATGTTATGTGCTCCTCTAATTGTTCTTTTAGAACTATAGTGAAAAGATAGGCCACCTACAATAAAAAGATGGGCTTAAAAATGTCCTCTTAAGTCATTTATTTATTTTGATTACAAGCAACAAAACAAATAGATGACAAAGCAAGTGAAATTGTTTTTAGACTTTTGTTTTAAGTTTTATTTTTCTTAGTCTCTATTCTCTATTCTTTTGGTAATATGCAAACATGTTTTCATTTGTTTGTTTGTTTGTTTGGTAGTACTGGGAATTGAATATGGGCATTCTACCTCTGAGATACACTCCACCACTTTTTATTTATTTATTTATTTATTTATTTATTTATTTATTTATTTATTTATTTATTTATTTATTTATTTATTTGAAACAGGGTCTCACTAAGTTGCTGGAGGCCTCACTAAATGGATGAGGCTAGCTTCAAACCTGCGATCCTCCTATCTCAACCTCCCAAGTACTGGGATTACAGGTATGTGCCACCACTCTTGGCTATGCAAACATGTTAAAAGCTGATGGTTTTGTTCTTGGGTAATCCCCACCATCAAATAATGCTATCCTTCCACCAAAACTCCTGCCTACTTCTTGGAAGAGAACAGGAAAAGTAAAGGAAGGCAAAAACACAGGAAAGAAAAGAGGAAATAAGAGGAGACAAGTAAGGAAAAACCAACATACTAAGTAGAAGCTGAATGGCAATAATAATAATTTATTGAACAGAAAGAAAAGCCCAGTATCCGTGCTACCTATAGTCCTCTTTTCTTCTCTTTCTCTTTCTTTCCTTCCTTTTCTTTCTTGAAAACATTTCCTTTTTATTTCCATAGAATCCGAGAGGTTTCTGGTTTTCTCTTACATTTCTACCTGATATACTAGTCTAGAATTCAATTTCAAACATCTACCACAGTCACTGGACATGATAATCAAGCATTCTCAACTCATTAAGACACTCGGTGGAGGTGGTGGAGACCATGGAGTTGGGGAAATACCAGATAGTGTGAGAGTTAACCCTTACCTGTCACCTCACACGTCAGCGTGACACTCTGTTTCTCTTTTACTTTCACATCTTCCAAAATGTTTTCACCCACAATACGAGGTGGTTCTAAAAAATAAGCAGAAAAAAAATGTTATGACTCTAACATCAGGGTTGCTATTTTATAGACATTTGTGCTTACTAAGATAAAACTTCAAATCTTCGAGTTCTCATTCATTATTTGATAACTAGAAAGTCAAAATCTTATTTGGATCAATTTTACTTTTAATATATGCTATAAAGTAATATCATGAATCTCATTATTCTGGTTTTTTTTGAAGTGTAAATCATAAAGTCTGGATAAAAATGTGCCAACACATTCATGCATAAGACATTTATTTGTCTCTCTATATTAATAATCTCTCACATTGAACAAGTCATTCAGTGCCTTAGAATATTGCTGAGCAATTGTGAACTGTCAAGACAGGGCGGCTTAATCATTTTAATCAGACTGACTGTCTTCCAACAATTCTAACATCAAATTATTGCAGTCATATTCCAGCTGTAAATAAACTTTAATGCTGCTTCCACAATGTAGTTAATACAATTAGATTTTTTTTCTAGATATGAAAAATGATACAATACCTAATACTGAAAGTCCAAAGATTTTTCTTTCTTCGCCAGCTGCATTCCTGACCACACAAGTGTACTGGCCAGCATCTTCAACTCTGGTCTGCATCAGCCGTAGCATCCTGCCTCCTACAAAAGCAAAGCACCAGAGGACTTATAAATGCCATGATGCCATCGCTAGGTGAGGGCAAGCTAGATATGGGGCTTCTCAGGGAATATGACGTTTGTATATATTCTTTTTTGGGGGGGTGGGTATTGGAGGCTCAACTCAGGGGCATTCTACTCCAGAGCTATGCCCCCAATTATTATTATTTTTTATTTTGAAACTGGGTCTCGCTAAATTGCAGAGAGCCTTGCTAAGTTGCCAAGGCAGGCCTTGAGCCTGTGATCCTTCTGTCTTAGCCTCCCAAGTACTGGGATTACAGGAATGGGCCGCCACGATCGGCTTTGAATATATTCTTAAGATGTAGGTATAGCTTAACAGATGAGTTGGGCGATGCCATCGTCGGTGGAGTATGAATGAAGATAGAGAGGAAGAAAATAGAGGTGACAGTGGTACCTAAAGCAGAACAGGAGGAGAAAATGGTAGGAAACGAGGCTAGAGGGCATTTGGCTGGATTCTGTGGCCCCTTGAATGTTATGCTGGAATTTAGACTCTATTGTTTTCACTAAAGAGCATGAAAATATATATCACAAAACTAGATTTGATTTTTACATTCAAAAGACAGGACGGGATGGTTAGAAAAAGACCCCTCGTTTGCTACTGAACATATTAGGTGGGGATGTCAGAACGAGAACTTGGCTAGCGACCCAGATATGGGCATCAACAATACATGAGAGATGGGTGAAACCATGAAGAGGGACTACTGGCTTCCAACTGAGCTTCACGGAAATCCTAGAATGATTTAAGTCAAAGGTCTGGGGTCACTGCATGGACTAGTACACATTGCTTTTTTTTCTTTTCATATTGTGAACTTCTATGTAACATTTTATTTGAAGAAATATTCTTCATTCAAGAAATACCTGGGGACTGAGAATAAAAGTATGATATGCAGAGGGTGTCATTTGGAGGGAAACTATTTATAGACGAAGGTGAAGGAGCCAACAAATGAGATGAAAGAAACTTGCAGAGAAGTAAGAGGCACACCCAGAGAAGACAGCCTTGAAAACCATTTGAGATGAAAAGTATAAGAAAAAAATGTAGATTTTGAAATTGTTGGCATAGTTTTGCTTAGCACCCTGAGTTTCAACTAAAACAATTATGTCTCTCCTTCCTTCCTTCCTCCCTCCCTCCCTCCCTTCCTTCCTCCCTTCCTTCCTTCCTTCCTTCCTTCCTTCGCAATGCTGCTTGGGATTGAACCCAGGAGCATTCTACCTCTGAGCTAAATCTCCAGCCATTTTTATTTTTTTGCTTTCACATATAGAGTCTTGCTGTGTTGCTGAGATTCTTGTTACATTGCTGAGGCTATCCTCAAACCTATAATCCTCCTATCTCAGCCTCCCAAGTACAGGGATTATAGGGATGTGCCACCACATCCATTTACTTATAATGGTTAAATATGCAATTGTCATGTAAATATTCACCTGGATCTGCTTCAGAAGTTTCATCTGCTTTCAGTTTATATAACACAACAAGCCCCCATTGAGCTTTTCAAATAAGCAACATTCTCACCTTCAGTCAGCTAAATGGTGAACCTCAGTAGCATCCTATTCGTATAAACAAGACAGATGACCTGAATGTAATCTTTTTTCCCCCCAGCAAAGTTTAGGTAAACAAATGTAGAAATGATCTAAACATGTTCCTATAAAAACTTTTCAATTAAGAGTAGATTCACATATCAACTGTGCTTCAGATTAGCAAGAACATAGTATGATTTCCATTGAGAGATATTAAAACAATACAACTCTGATGAGTCACTGCTGGCTCTACAAACCTCAGCCTCTTAGGTCTCATGATCTTTCTTTTTTCTTTGTTTCCTAATCCTCTCACTCAGTCAGTGAAAAACAAAAATGAGTATGACAGTAAGTTATACTCATATGAAGATGTTCCTTGTACCTATTAAATTTTTATAGCAGTTATCTGTTCTTGGCAAATAACTTTACAACAACAATAGGGTCCTGGCTGAAGTACTGCTCTCAGAAAAGCTGTACTCAAAGTCTCACGAGGGCTAATCTTAATGAAACAGAAGTATGTGGCAGAGTAGGACTGGGCAAGTCAGATGTCAGTCATCTGATTCTCGTTCCTCTGTCGCAAAAGACACATTCAGATTGTAAAGCTGAATGATTCTATTGGCAGCATCACAAGATGAAATACTTATAATGCATTCACTTCAGGATCTCCAGCTGCTAGTGCAGCAAAACGGTATTAAACAAAACCAAAACACCACTCCTGTAAATTTATAAGGAACCAGAATGCATTACTCTAGATTGCTATTTTTATTTCTAGGAGCTTTGATGTAGTTATCCTATTTAATATATTTCTACCGTCTCAGCAATTGAAATTTTAAAAAATGAGGATAATTTCAAGACAAGAAGATAGTGTGTTCAGGTGTTTGGTAACAAAATTTTAATAAATTATTTGCCATTATCACTACTTCCTAAGGTTACCAGAGACTGGAAGTCCTATGCAAATGAACGAATCATAGTAAGGACATAGGAAAGATTCTGAGGACAGGGAGACTCCAAACCTTTTACCAAGTTGTCTTTGGCAACAACAACAAACACAGATTGGATTCTAACCAATCGGAATAGAAGCAAGCAGGAGGTTAATTGCTTTCCATACACCAATTCACTTCATCTTTGCAAAAATCCCGAGATTTAAATACTTTACAGGTGATAAAATTAAAGTTAACAAAGTAGCTTGCCATGATTAAAAGTATAGTGGGCATTATCAGCAACAAGCATGGTTAGTAACAGTGTGCATTCTGCATCAAACTCTTCTTATGTATAGGCCAAGATTAGAAAGAAAGAGAGGGACATTAGGTTTTTTTAGATCAAATTCCAATGCTAGCAAAGGGTCTTTTCTGAAGGGAAAAAAAAACATTGTGGGAATTTAAACTTTGCATAGAGTTAAGGCAGGAGCACATTGCCATTTAGAGAAGTTCACCTTGACTTTAAATAGGCTAAATAATTTTTAAGTTGTTTACAATCAGACCCAAATTTGTTGCTGGAACTAGACACAACAGACCCATGCAAATCTTTCTACATCATAGCTCTTCAAATGCTTAAATCTAATTTTCATTAGGTGCCAAATATGCAAAAATGCTTATTTTTCCAGGGTAGATACAATCAGACACATGAATTATTTTATAATCAGTTACTGTCATGTTTATATTCCTTTGAAAATATTGTCAGTAAATCTTCTGTTCTTCCTAATATGAGCTGTTAGACCTAGAGTAAAATTGTTCTCTAACCTTTCTTACTAGGGAAAACGTAATTTATTAATGTGACAAAATTTGTACTTGTTTTGATAGCCATATCCAATTAGATAAAATTACTATCCAAAATGTTAATGCATTTTGATAACTAACATCGTTTCATAGTAAGAATTCTAAAGCTAAACATGCATCAATGAATAAAGAATTCCAAAGCTATATCTCACCATAATTTTCATAACTGGTTTTGGATGTAAGTGCAGGAGTTTATTTAAGCTTTTTTTCTTGTTAGGTTTAACTCAAAAGTTCCAGCATGAGGTGTGTTTGAATTTGGATGCCTTCATTCAACATACGAAGAATTTTTCTAAGTATCTAAGCTTTTTTATTAACCACAGACTTGGCAAAATTATTTTCTTAGTCTGTATCCAAGCCACTAGAAAAAAAAAAAAAAGTAGATTCCTGTGGTATGCCTCAAGAAACCTCTCTCCAAGCCTAGATTGATCCACAGAGGATAAGCTATTCAGGTTTTCCTACATAATTAAATGAAGAATAAGCTGAAAAAATAATGAAGTCTTAGCTCACAGGAAACTCTCCCATCTTGGAAATATAAACATCATTCAGATTAGTCATGCATAAATTGAAATACTTGGTCTAGGGGTATGTTATATAACATAATTCACTGTAGTCTTTGGATTCAATTTAGCACCTCTTTTATTTTTTCACTTTTCAGATTGGTTGTTTCTCATAGCATGATATCACTACAATGTAAAAAGGGCCCATGATTGTTTTTTTAATAGGGGTCTAGAGATATTTAAAGGTTTTTTATAAAGCTGATTTTCATAAAGCTCCCTATGTCCTTTTTGAATTTTTAAAATATGACTAGTGGGTATCATAATGAGCAGCTAGATCAAAAAGGAAAATAAGCAATAGAAACACAAGAAAAGAAAATTAAGGCTAACCAGATGATCGGACAACCCAGGATTTCTCATACCTGAGAGGATCCTCACAGAACTGCTGAGGCTGACGGGCCATCCATCTTTCAGCCAGGTGATTGAAGGCAGAGGAATTCCCGAAGCCTCACAAGTCAGGGACACAGAGTTCTTTTCTACCACACTAATGTTTTCAGGTGTTCCGTGGTTTCCTATGATGCTTGGAGGGGCTGTAAGACAAAATAAAGCAAATAGGAATGTAGAGAAGGTAGCCAATATATGCCAAACACCAAATCCTACAGTTTATTGCCCAACACCAAATCCTAGAGTTTATTAGTCATAATAAGATTTCCCTGTTCTGGTCAGCAGACAAGCAATTGCAAAATTGCAACAATGAACTCTTTCCTTCTCTCTCTCTCTCCTCTTTCTTTCTTTGGTACTGAGGATTGTGGAACTCAGGGGCATTCTACCTCTGAGCTACATCCTTAGCCCTTCTTTACTTTTTATTTGGAAACAGGGTCTCACAAAGTTGTGGAGGGCCTTGCTAAGTTGCTGAACCTGTGATCCTTCTGTCTCAGCCTCCCAAGTACTGGGATTATAGGCATGCATCACCACACCCAGCTTATTTATTTTTATAGTGTGACATTTCTGAAAGTAAAAATGTCACTTCATCCCACATTAATTAATAAATGACTTTCACATTGCTATTTCTACAGTGGTAAGCTATTTTCTCTGAGTCATCCCTCTTTTGTGATCAATTTATAATATGGATTCATGATCTCCATATAGGAGAATTTTCTAAGATATAATTCTAATCTTAAAAATTAAGAGTGATCTAACAAAAAGTCTACTTAAGATTGAATCATTTCGTTTTTAAATTCTGATTTTTGCGGTAGCAAACTAGAAGATATTCATATGAAGCTTCACACATGTCTCAACTGAAGTTGTTGTAAGATTTATGCCTATTAAACTTGCCATTATTTCTATAGATTTAAAAATTATACTTCAAACTACATGTGTCCAAATGGTTGTCCCTGAGTGTATGTATGCTTGTTCTATTCCTACTGACATTTATAGTTCATAATTAGAATCTTTTTTTTTTTTTTTTTGCAGTACTGGGGATTGAACTCAGGGGCATTCTACCTCCGAGCTATACCCCCAGCCCTATTTTTTATTCTTTATTTTGAAACTGAGTCTCACTAAGTTGCGGAGTGCCTCACTAGGTAACTGAGGCTGGCTGCGAACCCAGATCCTCCGGTCTCAGCCTCCCGAATGCTGGGATTACAAGCGTGCGCCACCACGCCCAGCTCATAATTAGAATCTTAAAGCTGACATATGTATAACTCCAGCTGAATGGAAGCTGAGTCAGTAAGCTCTAATGAACCTATGTTCATACTAGCCTAGTTAAGACAGCCAATTTGGAAAACATAATTAAAGGGATTTTACTTTGGGTGGCATTCAACAAGAGCAGTTGAAGAAAATTTCCCTCCCTTCCTCCCTTTTTTCTTTCTCTTTCTCCCTTCCTCCTTCCCTCCTTTCCTTCCTTCCTTTCTTTTTTCCTTTCTTTTCTTTCTTTCCCTTCTCTTCCTTTTCTTTTTCTGCAGTGCTAGTAATTGAACCCTGAGCCCCACATTTAAAAACCATACACTCTACCTCTGAACTATATCTCCAGCTCCTGAAAACAACTTTCTACTTTACTATGTGGTTTCCTAAGAGAATAGCCAATATGTAGTTATCTCAGGGAAGTAAGTGACATGAGGTCAGATATAGAAGAACAAATGATAAGACTGATCTAGGGAAGTGGCACCTATGCAGAACAGGATAGACTCTAACTATGAGAGTTCCACACCCGAGGCCCACACCTGCCACCCAGGAATCTAGATTACGTCACCAGTGAGTGGACCTATTGAACCACTTTGTACTTACCATGAACACTTAAGTCATATTTTCTGTCAGTCATTCCTGCGACATTCGTGGCAACACACACGAAACGGCCCGTGTCAGACACGTGACTGTTCTTCAGCTGAAGGGTGCGACCTTCATCCAGTATTTCCACACCCCTTCCTTTGGTCAAGGGGCGGCCATCTTTCATCCAGGTCACAGTGGGCTGAGGAATGCCCTGCACCTCACACTCTAAGGAAACGCTCTTCCCTCGGGTCACGACAATTTCAGTTGGATGGCTGCCACTGTTGGTTATGGTTGGTCGAACTAGGGGAAAAAGAGAGATAACAAGAAATAAGGTAGGAGGCCGGGCGTGGTGGCGCACGCTTGTAATCCCAGCATTCGGGAGGCTGAGACCGGAGGATCCGGGTTCGCGGCCAGCCTCAGCTACTTAGTGAGGCACTCCGCAACTTAGTGAGACCTGGTTTCAAAATAAAGAATAAAAAATAGGGCTGGGGGTATAGCTTGGAGGTAGAAAGCCCCTGAGTTCAATCCCCAGTACTGCAAAAAAAAAAAAAAAAAACCAAACAACAAAAAAAAACAAAACAAAGAAATAAGGTAGGAAATGCTGCTTCAAGTCTTATGTAGAAATTGTCATCAGCCAATTATAATTTATATATATAATATTTATTATATTATATATATTAGTATTTAGGATTAAACCCAGGGGAATTCTACTTCTGAGCTACATCACGAGCCCTGTTTTATTTTTGAAACTGGGTCTTGCTAGGTTGCTGAGAGTTTTGCTACTTGCTGAGGCCCGTCTTGAACCTGTGATCCTCTTCTCTTAGCCTCTCAGGGACTAAGAGAACAGGCATGCACCACCATGCCCACTCATGAATACATTTTGTATGTCAAAATATTAACTAGTAAAGAAAAGACTCAGGACTAACAGACCTACCATTACTACACTGAGAGGTAGAATTCTTCTGTAATAAAGGCACCTAAAATAAAGTTATTGATACAGTAAGAAAAGAACGCTGTTTGCTAACTTCCTGTCTTTGAGAAATTAGACAAATATCTGAACTTATCGCTAGAACTAACTCTGCTTTACAGAAGTCTTCCAAAAATTAATTTAAAAATAGGTATGATAGCCTAGCTTATGACCCAATGGCTGTTACCAATTTCTTTCTCCTTTCTACCTTCTCCTGTAGGTATGAGGAAAGCTGAGACATCTTCTCAGTCTTTGAAAACTAGAATTGCTACATGAATGAACACAGGCCTATAATATCTAGACAGAGGTTTGCTGGGAGAGATGTTCTGCTCTGATATAAGGAAAAGTCACCTCTCCATCCCCTTCTTGCCATTAGTGCAGACTTGATAGCAGAGCTACAGAAACCAACTTAAGACCATGAAGGAAGAAGGAGGAGAATCCCAGAGCTCTTATCCAGATAGGAATGGGCTACTGACTAACTCCAACTCCAGTGAATAGCTACCAACCTCAGAGCTCTCAGTATGTAAGAAAGTAAACCTTTACTTGTTTAGGCCTCAGATGGCCTGTTATTCTATCAGTTTGCAGCTAGATTCATCTGATTGATACTGATTCTAAGAGCAAACATTAGACTAACTCTCATACATATGTGTGTGGAAAGAAAAGTAGACCAGTGTCCACCATTCTGTGTTCTAGTGACAGTTCTATCGCACAGAGCCAGGTGACCTCAGTCAGCCATGAGTGTCTCTGAGCTTTATTTTTGTTGTGGTGGTGGTACTGGGGATTGAACCCAGGCGCATTCTACCTCTGAACCACAACTCAAGCCCTATTATTATTTTTTAATTTTGAAATGACATGGGGTCTCATTAGGTTGCAAAGAGTCTTGCTACATTGCTGAGGCTGTCCTCAAACCTGTGATCCTGCTGTCTCAGCCTCCCAAGTACTGGGATTACCAGCATGGACCACCTATGTCTGGCTACTCTGAGATTAAATTTCTATGTATGCAAGATAGAAACAATAATTTTGTCTTATGTAATAGCTCATGTAAAGATCAAAGGAGATAATGTAAATATTTTAAAGCACTCTAAAATCTTATATAAGTTAAATATTCATTAAAATAAAAATTTTTGTATTATAAGCACATCCTATAGTATATGGCCTCTCATTCACCCTCTACTTGTCCACAATTCTGTCCCCAGCAAATTACAGCCACATTGATGTGTCTGTCATTGGTAAGCTGAAGCAAACTAGCTAGCTCTATTCCTGAAAAATAACAGCCAGAAGGAAGTAATTGCTCTCTGGTTATATCAGCATAATTTGAATTTGTGAGTCATATGATATGTCGAGCCATACTACTCTGAATGAATCTTCAGGACATAGAGAAATATATTAAAGGAAAGGATGGGAAACTTTATCTATGTTTATAGTTGCATAATTCATAATTGCCAAACTATGGAGTCAGCCAAGCTGTCCATCAACAGACGAATGGATTACAAAGTTATGGGATATACCCACAATGGAATTCTACTCAGCTGTAAAGAAGAACAAAATTATGTCATTTTTCAGGGAAATGGAAGGAACCGGAGAATATTATGCTAAGTGAGATTAGTCAGGAACAAAAAGTAAAAGGTCAGATATTCTCCTTCATATGCAGAAGCAAGGGAGAAACTGGGACACAGGAGGGACTCCGGACAAAGGAGGAGAAGCCTTAGTGGAGTGAAGGAGGGGAGCTAAGTGAAGGAGACAAGAGAGGAGAGAAAGATTTGAAGAGGGAAACACCTCGATGGATATGATGTACATACACAGACTTATCAAAACCAATCACTGTGCTGAACGTGGGAAAATGGGGAGGAGCAGGGAGGGGGATGGGAACTGGGGGAGGGCCCAATGAATGCTGTGTGCATGTATGCCTCTATCACCTCGAACTTCAACAAGACATACGATTACAATGCATCTATAAAAATAATTAACAACCACAAAAAAAAAAGAAAATCATACACAAAACTTGGCTAATCAGTAACTTACTGTAAACTTGCAGATTGTATTCTTTCTTTGCCGTTCCAGCAATATTTGATGCTACACATGTATAGAGCCCGGCGTCGGATTTTTCTGCAATTGAAATTTGTAACTGCCTGCCTCCAGATAAAATTCTAACTCGCCCTGCAGAGTCAGCCAGTACTGGAGTGCCTGCAAAGAAAACCAAGGGACAGATGCTGAGGCAAAAATGTAGAGCATTTTGCATACATATTCTGATAAATACATACAGTTATTTTATTTACTTCCTACTTCAAGTACCTAATAGGCAATCTGGTAAAATAATCTTGCTCTGGTGTGCAAAATGATGTAGGCCTAAAATTTAGATGAATTAAATTGGACAATCTATCTGATACCTAGTAGCCACAGATCAGAATATGTTAAAGAAATTAAAAATCTGTTCAACTGCAGAATTCAATCTTCATATATATTTCAAAGCTATCATAAATTTAGTCAAAATGTTTACTTTAGTAAATAGTTCAGAAAATCTATTTTAAAGAAAAAAACTAGCTGGGCATGGTGGCACATGCCTGTAATCTCAATACTTGGAAGGCTGAGACAGGAAGATCACAGGTTTGAGATCAGCCTCAGCAATTTAGCAAGACTCTAAGTAACCTAGTGAGATCTTGTTTCAAAACAAAAAATAATGGGCTGGGGTTGCAGCTTAGAGGGAAAATGTCCCTGGGTTCAACACTTGGATCCAAAAAGTACATAAATAAAAGAATAAAACAGTCATTTGAATGGATTATCAATGATTATAACTGTCCATAAATACATTTGACTAAAAAGCAATAAAATTGATTATTTTCTGGGGAGCAGTCAGTATTAAAAGAATGAAGATTTTCAGTGAAGATAAAAGTACTACATGTCAAAACTTAATATAAAGCAATTTTGCTGTCTAGAATTCAGCCGGCAAACCCCAGAAATTTTTGTTCATAAATTGACATGTTTCTCAAAAAAAATATTCATTTACAATTATATTTAATGTTATAAATTTTAAGGATGAAAACTAACCTTTCTTCTTCCAGATGAGATTTGGGGGTGGAATGCCACTTGATTCACACAAGAGACTAATGAGATTCCCTTCAATGACTGTAAGTTGAGAAAGTTCATCTGAACCATAAATGTTTGGTGGTACTGAAAGAAAAAGAAGTAAAAAAAATACATTTTTTAAAGACTTTTTCTTTTTATATAGAATTGCCCTAACAGTTTACAAGTAAAGAAAAAGGTTTCTGTTTGAATGACATAAGAAAATAATTAGGGAAAGAGGCTGATATGTCAACATGATATTAAAATATTAAAAGCCATCACTAACACCTTGTTCTTGAGTTAGTTCTTTGACTGGATACTCAGCATAGTTCAGCATCTTGCAAATGAGCTAACGTTGATCCATCTATGTATTATAGTCCACCTTGGTTACATGGGTAAGTGTCATTTTAAGAGTTGACATAGTGGATAAAAGGTTAAACCATCGCCTGCACCTCTTACTTTACAAGGTCTAATTATACTCACCCCAAATGTTGACATTATAGTTTTTCTCAGTTTTTCCAGCAACGTTTGTTGCTTCACATGTGTAACGACCAGTGTCTTGCACCTGAGCATCTTCTATCTGAAAACAAGATCAGACTTTGAAGTCACAATTGGTCTTTTAAATTTGGGGGTTTTCAATTAATGCTCTTTGTGGTTTCTTATTTTTAATTTTTATTCTGAAGACCAACACACGTCAAAAGCTGAGAGAATGGCAAAATGAACGCCTCTACTTCCATCACTCAGATTCAACACGTATCAAGATTCAACAATTTTCACCCATTTTAATATCTTATTTTAATCTGGTTTATGTCATTGGTTGAAAGCCTAGAGAGGCTTTTTAAATACAATTCAGATGAAAATGCCCAAAAGGAATAATTTCTCATAAAGTCATTTAGGGCTTTAAAGGATACAATCCTTATAAATAAAAAAAAATGGTCAGTAATATAACATCCTTATTATTGCCATTACTAATACATTTTTCCCCCACCGGGTATGTAATATTCTTCAAGCCAAGAATTATATTCTATTAGTCTGGATATCCTAGTACCCAGTGGTAGGGGATTATCACTAAAATAATTTCACATTTTAACATTCAATATGCATTGGTACTACTTCATCATGGCTCATTTGTTAACTATTCAGCAGTTATTACTAACTTATAACAGGTGCTGCAGGTAGACTATATAAAAACAATGCAATATAAAGTTTCTTATTTGGATGTACAACGTAGCTAAGGAAAGAAACATGTAAATATAGTTTAATAATCAACAAGGTATAAATAACAATACAAGATCATACAAGAGATATAACAAAACAGTATGTGACTTATTGCCAAATAAATTTGCAATCAAGAATTTCTAAGGTCTTCATCAATTTCCTTCTTCATCTTTCTATAATTTTCCTTATAGAAGTCTTTAATCTCCTTGGTTAGGTTTATCCCTAAGTATTTTATTTTTCGGGGTGCTATTGTGAGTGGAATTGCTTTCTGGATTTCTTTTTCGATTGATTTGTCGTTGGCATATAAAAAGGCTTCTGATTTTTTAAGATTGATTTTGTATCCGGACACCTTACTGAATTTGTTGATCAGTTCTATAAGTTTTTTGGTTGAG
>PVLC010023289.1:0-12763 GCA_004027655.1 Graphiurus murinus
GGGGAGTATGATTTGTTTACCTATCAGGCGTAAACTTCCAGGCACTCAGTTCATTTTGGGCTTGTTCCAGTTTGTCTTTAGTCTGTTCCAGTTCACCTTTCATTTTTAGGAAAAACAAGTTGATCGCTGGGTCTACCATTGTTGATCTCAGTTGGGCAACACTCGGCTGCTGAACTTGCTTGAGATACTGGATTTGGGTCTGTGCAAAGTAAAAGAAACAATTACTACCAATCAAAGGAAACACATATAAGATATAGAAAACTCCCTATCATTAACTTGGTTTATTAGATAATTTATTAAGCTCCTACATCCCCCCCACTATTTTTTGTGGTACAGGGGCATTGTACCCAAGAGCATCCTAACTCCAACCCAACCTTACCATTTTTCTTACTACGTTGCTAAGAATCTAAGTTGCTGAGGCTGCCCTTGAACCAGCAATCCTATCTCAGTTTCCCAAGTACTGGTATTACAGGCATGTGCCACCTCACCTAGCCTCCTATCCCCTCTTATTTATATCTTCATGGGGTTACAGATATAGACCTGTGGCAGAGTGAATAAGCACAAGGCTCTGAGATCAATCTCCCCAGCACAAAAAACCCAGGGTTATTAATGTAAAATTATGGCCATCTGATTGCATCTCCATCTTTAGGACTTCAGAGTAAAGCAGTTACATCTTTGCAGCCATAACAACACCAAAAGAAAACCGATGCTATATTTACTAAAGATGCTGACACTCATTAGGAAAAAAGCAATGTTTAAAAAATTAATTATATACAAGAGTCAGTGGAGTCTTTGTTTACTTTTTCTAATTTTTGCCTATGAAATTATTCTACATAAAATTTCCTTAAAAATATGCCAGGTACAAGATTATAATTTGAAACATATTTGCATATCTAAATTTAAAAATATGTAATACATACAGCTACATAGGTTGGCATTACACCTTTATAAAAGCAAAATTCTGTTTTTGTTTTTTTTTTGGTGGTGGTACTGGGGATTGAACCCAGAGGCATTCTACCTTCAAGCTACACCCCAGCCCAATTTTATTTCTTATTTGGAAACAGGGTCTCATTAGGTTGATGAGTTTTCACTACCTGCTGAAGCTGTCCTCAAACTTGTGATCCTCCTGTCTCAGTCTCCCAAGTACTGGGATTACAGGAGTGGGCCATCTCGCCTGGCTTCAAACTGCTCATTTTTAAGAGATTAAAGAAGTCAATTGTTCAAGGACATGGCTAGGTTAGTACCAGAACTGACCTAAATTCTATTTCTGAAATCTCCTAGCTCCTAGAATCTAGAGCTTCTTCTACCACATGAAAAGTCCTATACTTACATATGAAGCCTTCAATTTCTACTTCAGTTGTATTACTAGCACACTAAAAATACATTTCTAAAATATGAAATACAGATATCAGCACTGAATTAATCAGTTTCTTCACACTCAAAGTAGAACTGGTTCAACATCCTGCTCCACATTACAGCTTAAATAGGACAAAAGTTAAAATTTCCTACCAAACTTTAATATAAGGTACAAATATACTAAGTGGATTCAGAATATATTTAGTTACTTTCATTGTACAAACAAGAAATAACATTTAACTTAACGGAGATTTCTTCTTTTTTTTTTTTTTTTTTGGTGGCACTATGGATGGAACCCAGGGGCCTTCTACCTTTGGGCTATATCCCCAGCCCTATTTTATTTTAATTTGGAAACAGGGTCTCACAAAGTTACTGAGAGCATCACTAAATTGCTGCAGCTGGCCATGAATCTGCAATTTTGTCTCAACCTCCCAAGTACTGGGATTACAGGAGTGGGCCATCATACCTAGCTTGAAATAATCTTAAAATCTAGGTTAAAAGACAAAAGTGGGCCAGGAGTGGCAGTGTACACATATAATTCCAGTACTCAGGACGTTGAGATAGCAGGATTACAGGTTTGAAGCCAGCCTCAACAATTTAGAAAGGCCCTCAGCAACTTAGCAAACCTTGTTTCAAAAAAAGATACAGGTTAAAAAGACAAAAGGGGACCAGAAGTGGTGGTGCATACATGTAATCCCATTACTTGGGAAGCTGAGATAGGAGAATCGCAGGTTCTTTTTTTTTTTTTTTTTTTTTGTACTGGGGATTGAACTCAGGGGCATTCTACCTCCGAGCTATACCCCCAGTCCTATTTTTTATTCTTTATTTTGAAACAGGGTCTCACTAAGTTGCAGAGTGCCTCACTAGGTAGCTGAGGCTGGCCGCAAACCCAGATCCTCCGGTCTCAGCCTCCCAAATGCTGGGATTATAAGCGTGCGCCACCACACCCGGCTAGAGAATCGCAGGTTCTAAGCCAGCCTCAGCAACTCAGTGAAGGCCCTCCACAACTTAATGAGACCCTGTTTCAAAATAAAAAATAAAATAGGGCTGGGGGTAGAGCTCAGAGGCAGAATGTCCCTGGGTTCAATCCCCAGTACAAAAAATTAAAATAATTAAAATTTAAAAATAAAACAGAGCTGGGGTATAGTCTGGTGGTAAAATGCCCCTGGGTTCAATCTACACACACACACACACAAGCCTCCCCAAAAGGCAAGATGATTATAAAAACCACCAGGGTATATAGAACAGCTCGAAAGTCAGACATTAGTCAAAAACACCCAGTGTTTAGGCAACTGTGAGCACCTGGACACCAGGAGAGTGACGTCAGGAGCATGGCATCAAAGAGTACTGAACCACGACATAAAGGGGAGAGAGAATGCAAGATATTTGGTATCTAAGACAATACTAACACCATAGGATATGTTTACATAAATGTTGATAAATATTAGTATCAAGTCCAGTAAAAGCCGGGCGTGGTGGCACATGCTTGTAATCCCAGCATTTGGGAGGCTGAGACCGGAGGATCCGGGTTCATGGCCAACCTCAGCTACCTAGTGAGGCACTCTGCAACTTAGTGAGACCCTGTTTCAAAATAAAGAATAAAAAATAGGGAGGGGGTATAGCTCAAAGGTAGAATACCCCTGAGTTCAATCCCCAGTACCACAAAAAAAAAAAAAAAGTTTATGTTAAGTCATCATTAGTGACCATGGAGAAAAATGTACCAGTGGTAGGACTAAAACTGAACTGGCAGCTGGGCGTGGTGGTGCACGCTTGTAATCCCAGCATTTGGGAGGCTGAAACGGGAGGATCCGGTATCGCGGCCAGCCTCAGCTACCTAGTGAGGCACTCCGCAACTTAGTGAGACTTGGTTTCAAAATAAAGAATAAAAAATAGGGCTGAGGGTATAGCTCAGAGGTAGAACGCCCCTGAGTTCAATCCCCAGTACCGGAAAAGAAAAAAAAAACTGAACTGGCAGAAACAAAAGGAGGGAAGTGATGACAAAGTAGACAAAATGATAGAAACTACTCTCTTAACAAAGAAAGAAGTGAGTAAGTAGCTGGGTGCGGTGGTGTAACGTCTACAATCCCAGCGACTCAGGCGGCTGAGGCAGCAGGATGGCAAGCCTGAGGGCAGCCTGAGCAGCTCCGCTTTTAAAAGCCTGTTAAAAAATTTAAAAGGATGGGGACATAGCTCAGTGGTAGAGCACTCCCAGTACTGCAAAAACAAAAACAAAAAAAGTAAAGTTATTTGGTGAAGTGAAGGTGAAAGAAAAAGGAATATGGACTTTTGTGGAAATGCAGACAACCTGAACAGGAAGTGAAAGGATTGTGACCGAGACCAAAAATCATTCTATTGCTGAGTGAAAAAATAAGAATAGGACTGTGCTACTATTTTTAATGTCTCTTGTGTTCAGAATAAAGCCTTATACAGTAGAAGATTTTTATAACTATGTTATCAAATGAATGGAGAGTAAACAGATTTTAAAACAAAGAAACAAGGATAGCCCCTAATTTTTTGGGATAGTAAAAATTACACACTAAAAAGAAATGGCTAGGACTGTCAAAGACAATGTAAGATTGAATCTAAATTACCAAAGACAGACAATCAAATATGTGACTAGATTTGAGATCTATGTAGACATATGAAATAGCATAAATGAAAGCTCTAACAATTAAAGAGGAGAAAGCAGCTGCTGATGCTAGGAAAAATAGCTCTATGCAGAGGGTGAAGAGAACAAGATAAACTAACTGGTCAGCTTGCCTAGACAATGGAAGCTAGGCAATAAGGAAAAATGCTGCATTGATTATATGCCCAGACATTAAGCTATTTGAAAAAATATCAGAATTGATATTCTAATTCTCATAAAGCATGGAAACTTCAGAGACTGCCTTCTTAGCCATAAAAGATTTAAAATCCAATGATGACAAACTATGAAAGCTTTACATTAAGCATAATTACAGCTCAAAGTATACCTTAACAAAATATACACTTACATTTATCATTACTATTAAGTATTAAAAATTAACACGTGCCAGGCGTGGTGGCGCACACTTGTAATCCCAGCATTTGGGAGGCTGAGACCAGAGGATCCGGGTTCGCGGCCAGCCTCAGCTACCTAGTGAGGCACTCTGCAACTTAGTGAGACCCTGTTTCAAAATAAAAAGAATAAAAAATAGGGCTGGGGGTACAGCTCAGAGGCAGAATGCCCCTGGGTTATGGCAAAAAAAAAAAAGAACTAACATAATAATCTCAATTAAAATCCAATTCCTTAACTAAAAAGATATGCAACTTGAAATACTTACAGTACACTCTTGCATCTCTTGTTCCTTGGTTGCTAGTCGCATTACAAGGATGTTTTCTCTGCGTGCAGACTCCTGCTGTTGTTGCTTTAGTTTTTCTTCAGACTCCCTTAAGCCAGTTACATCATTTGCTGATGATTAAAAGAAAAAAAAATGCCAAAACATTATGAATATAATTTCAAGATCAAACTGAATTAAACAGAAAGTTTTAACGACTTTGGCCAAACATAATAAAAACTAGGGTCATAAAATTCAACATCTTTAGTTTGTGATCTTATTTCTTTTCTTTTCCCTCCCTCCCTCTTTTTTTTTTTTTTTGTGGTACTGGGGATTGAACCCAGGGGCATTCTCCCTCCAAGTTACACCCCTAGCCCTATTTTGTTTTCATTTTAGAAACAGAGTATCGCTCGACTGATGAGTCTCACTACTTGCTGAGGCTGTCCTCAAACCTGTGATCCTCCTGTCTCAGCCTCCCAAGTACTGGTATTACAGGTGTGCACCACCAGGCCCTGCTCAATCTAATTTTCATAACAAGGATATTTGGTCTTGATCATGGGAGCTCCTTTAGGAGGCAGTCATGCCAGAGTGCTCCACAACTACCTAACAGTAGACTGAATTATATGTTTATAATATTATCCGCTCCCACAGGAAAATACATTATCTACATTTGTTTATTGTATATAGTATTCACAATAATCCCAACTAGTATTTTCTAACCTATTCAATACAAAAGTACTACATGAACAAATAATACTCTCAGAATGTTCACAATTATCTATGGATGATACAGCCATGTGATTATTAAAATTTCTGGGTAGTAAGGTCTTCTGGACTTGGACAACTCTATTCGTTTTTGTACTTACAAATAGTATGCTACCCTAACTCAGTGAAAAGTGATTAAAATGGTTTAAAATTATAAACTTTGTTAATACTTTCAGCAGATTTTGAAAAATCTGTAAGTAGCCATATGCTAATGTTGCAATTTAAATTCTCATAAATCTATTACTAGCTGCTTCAATAAATCTGCCTTCTAAATTAAACTCATGCTTCATTCAAATTCCTATATAGAAAGGGTCAGGCACATATCGAGTAATGTTCCCGGTAAGCATTAGTTATCATAATGTATACTCTCTCAGAACCTTGCACTTAATTTTGTTAAACAGTCATGCCATTACATGATTACTACTCAATGTCCTCTCAATGACTGAGAATTGCCCACAAGAGAGCCTGTCTCACTCATTCTGTCTTCTAGCCTCCAATACAGCACCTGGACACAGTTCTTGTATTAAAATGCTTGAGTAATTTGCTTTAGTAAAACCAACTATCCTATATTTGTTACAACAATCTAAAAGGAGATCAATATTCACACATTCTTTAGTAAGCTAAAACTCAAATAAACTTACAGTTAAGGTCTGTGTACTTGCCCTCCAAAGCTTGAACATATGCTTCGTATTGTTTCCATCTGGCACAAAATTAAATCCATATATTAGTTGCTTAATGAAATTGCTTTTATTAAATGTCCATATAATTATCAATTTAAGTAATACTAAGAAATCTGGATGGTTTTCTGAGATAATTATAAATCTAGATTAGCCAATGTAGTCACCTGGTTATTCTTTCTCTATTAAGAGGAGACAGGTAACAGGAGGCAGTGAGCAGAGAACACTAAATGTGCTCTCTGGAGGAGATCACAGCCAAGATGCACTCCGGGATCATGGATTAGAGAAGCTGAATAAACCCCAACACTACTTTCAGATATGCTTCCCATCTCAAAGACAAAACCACGTGTGTCTCTCTCAAAGTAGTATTAATTTTATTATTTGATATATAATAATTAAACATTTACGGTGTATTACTATGGTACATAAATATAATGTGCACCAATCACATCAGGATAAGAATTCTTCAAACATTTATCATTTTTGTGTTGAGAATCTTCAAATCTCTCTCCTAGTTCTTCATAAAGTAATATTAATTTTTACATACAGAAAGAGGGGAAGAATATAATCTATTTTTCAAGACTATTTTGCCAGTTATGGTGGTGCATGCTTGTAATCCCAGTACTTGGGAGGCTAAGATAGGAGGAATCGCAAGTTCGAAGACAGCTTTGGCAAGTAGTGAGACTCTCATGAACCTAGAGAGACTCTATATCAAAATATAATTAAAACAGAGTTGAGCAGCGGGTGTGGCTCGGAGGTAGAAAGCCCCTGGGTTTAATCCCCAGTACTACCAAAAAAAAAAAAAAGACTAATTTTTTTTCGTTCTTTTCCTTCCTTCTCTCCCTCCCCTTTTTTGTGGTACTGGGGATTGAACCCAGGGGGATTCTGCCTTTGAGCTACACCCCCAGCCCTACTTTCTTTTTCATTTTGATATATGGTCTCACTAAGTTGCAGAGGGTCTTAACTAAGTTGCAGAGGCTAGCCTGAAATCTGCAAGCCTCCTGTCTTATCCTGGGATTACAGGAATACGCCACCATACTCAGCTTCAACACTATTTTTCCTTCTTTTTTTTGTACTGGGGATTGAACCCAGAAGCATTTCTACCTCCAAGCTATACCCTGAGCCCTATTTTTAATTCTTTATTTTGAAACAGGGTCTTACTTAGTTGTAGAATGCCTAAGTAGCTGAGGCTGGCCGAGAACCCAGATCCTCCAGTCTCAGCCTCCCAAGTACTGGGATTACAAGCATGAGCCACCACACCCAGCTTCCCAGCTCTGTTTTTTGTTTTTAAACAGGGTCAAAGTTGCAGAAGGTCTCACTAAGTTGCTGAGGATGTCTTTGAACCTGTCATCTTCCTGTCTCAGCTTCCCATACTGGGATTACAGGCATGTGCCACTGCACTGGCTTGAAGAATATGTTTAAAAATCCTATCTAGCCGGGCGTGGTGGCGCACGCTTGTAATCCCAGCATTTGGGAGGCTGAGACCGGAGGATCCAGGTTCGAGGCCAGCCTCAGCTACCTAAGTGAGGCACTCCGCAACTTAGTGAGACCCGGTTTCAAAATAAAGAATAAAAAATAGGGCTGGGGGTATAGCTCGGAGGTAGAATGCCTCTGAGTTCAATCCCCAGTACCGCAAAAAAAAAAAAAAAAAAAAAAAATCCTATCTAGGTGGGGGCGGTGATACACACCTGTAATCCCAATTGTTGGGAGGCTGAGGGATGGACAGCCTCAGCAATTTACTGAGACCCTCAGCAACTTAACAAGACCCTGTTTCAAAATTAAGAAATAAAAAGATTGGGGTATGACCCAGTGGTAAACTGCTCCAAAGTTCAGTCCTTAGTACAAAAAACAAATACCCCCCCCCAAACATATCTAATTGGCAGGAACGACCATATCTAGCTGCTTTTCCAATTATAGCTAATTAAGATTTAATTATAGAAAATCATTTTATAATGCTTAAAATCAGACATGCTACAAGATTAATATAATGAGCAAAACAGTACTTTCTAACATGAAGTTAATCTACCTTCTATATAAAGACTACTGTCCAATCAAGGTCATCCTTATTTTTTATAGCCCCTACAATTTAGGACACACAGAATATACCAAATGTTTGGGAATGAATAAAGGTCTTTTGTGGAAACAGTGGCACACACCTGTAATCCCAGCTACTTGAGAGGCCAGCCTGGGCAGCTTAGCAAGAACTTATCGCAAATTAAAATCTAAAAAGCCAGCCTGGTATGGTGGGCAGGCTTATAATCCCAGTACTTGGGAAGCTGAGACAGGAGGATGGCAGGTTTAAGAACAGCCTCAGCAACTTAGTGAGGCCCTCTGCAACTTAATGAGACCGTTTCAAAATAAAAGAATAAAATACAGCTGGAGGTATAGCTCAGAGGTAGAATGCCCCTGAGTGCTATCCCCCTCTCTCCTCAAAAAAGATCTAAAAAGGGCTGAGGATCTAACTCAGCGTTAAAGCGCTTGCCTAGCACATGTGAGGCCCTGGGTTCAAATCCCCTGTACCATAAAAAAATATATATTTTGGAGAACAGAAAAATATAAAAGCTCAAGCAAGAACATCTATAGTAAGAGGACAGAAAGCACTGGGTGTGGTGGCACATGCCTGAAATCCCTACTTGGAAGGCTGAAACATGAGGAGAATCACTGGTTTTAGGTCAGCCTCAGCAACTTAAGCAAGTCTCTCAGCAACTTAGTGAGACTATCTAAAAAAAAAAAAAATTAAAGGCTAGGGTATAGCTTTGTGATAAAATGACCCCAGGTTAAATCTCCAGTATTGGGGAGGGGAGGGGGAGAGGACAGAAAGCACAGACTAAGTAAGTAGTTAATTTAAAATCACCCAGGGAAACTGGGCTATAATCCTAGTGTGGGGGTGGCTGAGCCAAGAAGATTGCAGGATCAAGGATAGTCTCAGCAACTTAGCGAGACCCTGTTTCAAAATAAAAAATAATAAGTGCTACCTACGAGTGTAGCTCAGTGGTAGAATGTCCCTGGGTTCATCAATCACAGTACTAACAAAAAAGAAAACAAATCACCAAGGGAATTGAAGATAAAAATATTCACCAAAAATGAGAATTCCCTTAACATTAAACTGACCTCAAATTAGAAACATTAATGGTTACTTAATACAAAAATTCCTATCATTATTTTTAAGATTTTTTTTTTTTTAGAGGCACTGAGGATTGAACTCAGGGCCTCATAAATACTGGGCAAGTGCTCTACCACTGAGCTACATTCTCACCCTTTTGTTTTGTGGTCACTGGGGATTGAACTCGGGGACATTCTACCCAATACCAAGCTATACCCCCAGTCCTTTTTATTTAATTATCTGAAAATAGGGTCTCACTAAGTTACTAACAGCCTCACTTAGCTGCTGAGGCTGACTCTGAACCTACTATTCTCCAGTCTCAGCCTCCCAAGTACTGGGATTGTAAGTGTGCACCACCACACCCAGCTTCATTCCCACCTTTTTTTTTTTTTTTTTTTTGCAGTACAGGGGATTGAACTCAGGGGCATTGTACCTCGGAGCTACATCCCAGGCCTATTTTTTGTTGTTGTTGTGGTACTGGGGATTGAGCTCAGGGGCATTCTACCTCTGAGCTACACCCCCAGCCCTATTTTTTATTCTTTATTTTGAAACCGAGTCTCACTAAGTTTCGGAGTGCCTCACTAGGTAGCTGAGGCTGGCTGCGAACCCAGATCCTCCGGTCTCAGCCTCTCGAATGCTGGGATTACAAGCGTGCGCCACCACTCCTGGCTCTACCCAGTCCTATTTTTTATTCTTTATTTTGAAACAGGGTCTCACTAGGTTGCGGAATGCCTCACTAGGTAGCTGAGGCTGGCCTCGAACCTGGATCCTCCGGTTTCAGCCTCCCAAATGCTGGGATTACAAGCATGCGCAACCACGCCCCACTCATTCCCACCCTTTTAAGAATTTATTTGGTAAGCTAGATGTGATGGCTCAGGCATGAGATACCAGTACTGGGAGGCTGAGACAGGAGGATCACAGGTTTGAGAACAGCCTCAGTATCCTACCAAGACTCTATTTCAAAGCAAAAACATAAAAAGGGCTGGGGGTGTAGTTTGAGGTAGAATACCCCTGGGGTTCAGTACCCAGTACCACAAAAAACAAACAAAATGATTTTTTTTCTTGCACTACTAGGGATGGATCCCAGGGGCATTCTACCTCCAGGCTACACCCCAGCCCTATTTTTATTCTTTATTCTGAAACAAGGTCTCACTAAGTTGCAGAGGGCCTCACTAAGTAGCTGAGGCTGGCCGCCAACCCGGATCCTCCAGTCTCAGCCTCCCAAATGCTGGGATTACAAGCCTGCGCCACCACGCCCGGCTCACACGGGACTTTAGAATTACAATTTTTTTAAATGTTATGTACAATAGGAAAAACTACATCAAAACAACCCGATTTTTTAAACTGAAAATGCTCTGAGAGAGATATTTTTCCATAGAGCAGGTTATACATTAATTACAAATGCTTCCCAGGTAACATTTTAGTTTTCTTTTTCTTTTTCTTTTTTGCGGTACTGCAGATTGAACTCAGGGGAATTCTACCTCCGAGCTATACCCCCAGCCCTATTTTCTATTCTTTATTTTGAAACAGGGTCTCACTAAGTTGCGGAGTGCCTCACTAAGTAGCTGAGGCTGACCGCGAACCTGGATCCTTCGGCCTCAGCCTCCCAAATGCTGGGATTACAAGCGTGCGCCACCACGCCCAGCTAACATTTTAGTTCTATAAGAAAACATCAAGTTCTTTTTTTATTGTGAGTGTGTGGGGAGGGGGGGTACTGGGAATTGAACCCAAGGGCATTCTACAACTCTGAGCTAAATCCCCAGCCCTATTTTTTATTTAGAAACAGGGTCTCACTAAATTGCTGAGGATGGTCACAAACCTGCGATCCTCTTGTAGCAGCCTCCCAAGTACTAGGATTACAGGTGTGTGACAATACACTTGCCTCAAGTTCTATGTTAGTTAAGAAGTTAACCAAATTAATGCTGTATTTCTTTAAAGTGTTATATTTCCTCAGTGGTTATGTAATAAAGAAGCCAAAGATATGTCTAAAAAGTAACTGTAAATGATCTGAATGTTCTAGCATTAAAACAAAAACAAATTTGGTATAAACACTCTAGCCACAATTAACGCTCTATAAAGATTTTTATATATTTGATAAAAGAACATTTTACCTTAAAATCAATTCATCTCGCGCCATAACTTTGAAGTCTGTTTCACTAAGTCGAACCTATAAAAAGAATTGAAAAATGAACTGAGTGCTCTTCCTGAATAAAATCTGCTCCCAAAAGGAGCTGTCTTGAGATCCATAAAACAACTCTCAGGTTTGAGACTTGAATGTCTCAATACCATTATTATTATTATTATTTTTTGCAGTAGTGGGGATTGAACTCAGGGCGTTCTACCTTTGAGCTATACCCCCAGCCCTATTTTTTATTCTTTATTTTGAAACCAGGTCTCACTAACTTGCGTAGTGCCTCACTAGGTAGCTGAGGCTGGCCGAGAACCCGGATCCTCCGGTCTTAGCCTCCCAAATGCTGGGATTACAAGCGTGCGCCACCACACCTGGCTACTATCATCTTTTTTTAAAGTATTTTATTGGAAAGAAGTTTAAAAGGGTGAACTATTTGGTATCTTAACAATGGGTATCATCAGTAGGGAAATGCAAATTAGAATTCCAATGTGGTATCATTACACATTAGAATAGCTAAAAACAGAGCTGGGCCGTGGTGGTGCTTGTAATCCCAGCATTCCATTCGGGAGGCTGAGATCGGAGGATCCGGGTTCACGGCCAGTCTCAGCTACCTAGTAAGGTACTCCACAACTTAGTGAGACCAGGTTTCAAAATAAAGAATAAAAAATAGGGCTGGGGATATAGCTCAGAGGTAGATGCCCCTGGGTTCAATCCCCAGTACTGCAAAAAAAAAAAGAATAGCTAAAAACAAATAGTAGTTAGTGATTCAGAGAAACAACCTTTATACATTGCTGGTGAGAAAACCAGACGACACCACCACTCCGAAATATAGGTGGTTCCTTTTTTTCTGTAGTACTAGGATTGAACTCAGGGCACTGCACATGCTAAGGCAAGGGTTCTACCACTGAGCTACATCCAAATCTTTAAAACTTTTATAAGCCAGGTATGCCACGTGGCACATGCTTGTAATCCCAGTATTTGGGAGGCTGAGACAGGAGGATTGCAGGTTCTCAGCCAGCCTTAGCTACTTAGTGAGGCCCTCCGCAACTTAGTGAGACCCTGTTTCAAAAATAAAGAATAAAAAATAGGGCTGGGGGTGTAGCTCAGAGGTAGAATGCCTCTGAGCTCAATCCTCAGTACTATAAAAAAATTTTAAAAAAATTAAAAAAAAAAAACTATTTTGAGACAGGGTCTTGCTAAGCTACTCAGACTGGCTTCAAACTGTGATCCTCCTGCCTCAGCCTCCCAAGCAGCTGGAATTACAGGTATGTGTCACCACATCTGGCTTGGTGATTCCTTTTTAAACCAAAAATCAAAAAAGAAAAACTACACATACAGGTGCCATATGACCTAGAAGTTGCACTCTTAAGCATATATCCCAAAGAAATTAAAAATCTTCATAGTAGCTTTATTTATAAAAAGCTCCAAACTAGGA
>PVLC010023289.1:12863-25920 GCA_004027655.1 Graphiurus murinus
CAAAAAAAAAAAAAAAAAAAAAACCATACAATAATAATAATAATGAAAAGGGATGGAGGTATATAGCTCAGAGACAGAATGCCCCTAGATTCAATCCCCAGCACCACCAAAAAAACCAAAAAAAAAAAAACCATGGGGATTTAAGAAAAAAATAATTTATAGGAATTTGTGAGGTAATCTTTTTGACATTGTTTATGTGTATGTATATATATATATATATACATATATGTATACACACACACACACACACACACACGTACATGCAGAGTAACAGAGAGAGCTAGAAATATTCATCTAAAGCCTAGTGTGGTAGCACATGTTTGTAATCCCAGTACTTGGGAGGCTGAGACAGGAGGATCTCAGGTTTGAAGTCAGCCTCAGCAACTTAGTGAGGCTTTCATCAACTTAGTGAGAACCTGTTTCCAAATAAAAAATGAAACAGATCTGGGGTATGTATAGCTCAGAGGTAGAAACCCCCGGGTTCCATCACCAGTACCCTCCCCCCCACATACACAAAGAAATATTCATCTAATAAAGGCTAAGAGTAGACCATGGGAATATTATGACAAATATTATGACAAAATTTTCTAGATATAGAGTGCACACAAGATACAATAGCTAATACACTGTACATCCTCGAGGCTGTTAGAAAGGCAGGGGCATATAAAATAAGCAAACAATAAAGAATAGTCTTTTTTTTTTTTTTTTTTTGGCGGTACTGGGGATTGAACTCAGGCGCATTCTACCTCCGAGCTATACCCTCAGCCCTATTTTTTATTCTTTATTTTGAAACGGAGTCTCAGTTGCGGAGTGCCTCACTAGGTAGCTGAGGCTGGCCGAGAACCCGGATCCTCCGGTCTCAGCCTCCCGAATGCTGGGATTACAAGCGTGCGCCACCATGCCAAAGAATAGTCTTTTAAACTCTCATTAATAAAGAAATGCTTAGAAACTGATGAGAAAAACATACCTTTTTTGGGAGAGGTTCTTCGTTGGTCATCTTGGATCCTAAAAAGGGTTGAGAAAAACAGAGTCAACTGGTTTTCTTCCAATTATGGTAGAACGACAACAACAAAAAAAACCTGGTTCTTTCAAATCAATTTATTAAGTTATGGTTAAATCACTAGTTTTTTTAAAAAATTTAAATGTTTTAATTTAGAGGTCTTTTGTGTGGGGGTGGGTGGATACAGGGGATAGAACCCAGGAGTGTTATACCTGAGTTACAACCCAGCCTTTTTTATTTTGGTACTAAGGATTGAACCAGGAGTATTCAACCTCCAAGCTATACACCCCCAGCCTTTTTTATTTTTAATTTTGAAACAGGGACTCAGTAAGTTGCTGAGGCTGAACTGGAACCTGTGATCCTCCTGTATCAGCCTCCCAAGTACTAGAGTTTATGAGCATGTGCCTCCAGCTCCCACTACTAGTATCTTTTTTTTTTTTTTCCGGTACTGGGAATTGAACTCGGGGGCGTTCTACCTCCGAGCTACACCCCCAGCCCTATTTTTTATTCTTTATTTTGAAACCGGGTCTAAGTTGCGGAGTGCCTCACTAGGTAGCTGAGGCTGGCCGAGAACCCGGATCTTCCGGACTCAGCCTCCCAAATGCTGGGATTACAAGCGTGCGCCACCACGCCCGGCTTACTAGTATCATTTTTTAAATACATCTTAATTGCATTTGAAATAGAATTTGCTACTTCCTAATTTTCAAATATAATCAGGAGACAAGATACTTAGTTATTCCTAAGTATTATTTATAATAGCATATTCATGAATGCTTCCTTAAATTTTAAAATATTTCTAGTGTGTTTTTTATTTTATTTATTTATTTATTTTTTGCAGTGCTGGGGGTTGAACCCACGGCATTCTATCTCTGAGCTACACCCCCAGCCCTGTTTTTATTCTTTATTTTGAAACAGGGTCTCACTATGTTGCAGATGGCCTCACTAAGTAGCTGAAGCTGGCCATGAACCTGCAATCCTCCTGTCTTAGCTTCCTGAGTACTGGGATTACAAGCGTGAGCCACCACGCCTGGCTTCTAGTGTATTTTACTTGCCCATGCTTTCTTATACATTCTAAACTACTAGAAATTTGACAAAAGAATTTAAGTTAAACCGTGTTTTTAAAAGGTACTTTGTAAAGCCAGGCGTGGTGGCGCATGCTTGTAATCCCAGCATTCGGTAGGCTAAGACCGGAGGATCCGGGTTCGCAGCCAGCCTCAGCTACCTAGTGAGGCACTCCGCAACTTAGTGAGACTCGGTTTCAAAATAAAGAATAAAAAATAGGGCTGGGGGTGTAGCTTGGAGGTAGAATGCCCCTGAGTTCAATCCCCAGTACTGGGGGAAAAAAAAAAAAAAAAAAAAAAAAGGTACTTTGTAGGCTGGGTGTGCTGGTAATCCCAGTACTTGGGAGGCTGAGACAGGAGAAGCAGGGTTCCTGGCCAGCCTGTTAGTGAGGCCCTGTTTCAAAATAAAGAATAAAAAATCGGGCTGGAGGTTGAGCTCAGAGGTATGTCCCCCACCCCCACCCCGTTCAATCCCAATACCAAGAAGAAAAAAAAAGGGGGGGGGGAGGTACTTTGTAGCAAGGTGTAGTGGTGGGAGGCTGAGCCAGGGGGATCACAGGTTCAAGGACTGGCAAGACTCTTAGCAACTAGCAAGACCTTATTTCAAAACAAAAACTAAAAAGCCGGGCATGGTGGCACACGCTTGCAATCCCAGTACTTGGGAGGCTGAGACTGGAGGATCCAGGTTTGTGGCCAGCCTCAGCTACTTAGTGAGGCTCTCTGCAACTTAGTGAGACCCTGTTTCAAAATAAAATAAAATAAATAGGACTAGGGGTGTAGCTCAGAGGTAGAATTCCCCTGAGTTCAATCCCCAGTACCGGGAAAAAAAAAAAAAAAACCACCTACAAAACAATTTAAGCCTGTTGAACTATACATATTTTTAATATGCGTGTATGTGTATCTATACATCACTATCCTGGCTAAATCTTTTTAAAGGCTTCCCATCAGCCTAGGCAACTTAGCAAGATCCTGTTCTTAAAAAAAAAAAAAAAAGAATGGGCATGGTGGCACACCTGTAATCCCAGCTATGCTGGAGGTTGAGGCAGAAGGATTACAAGTTGGAAGCCAGCCTGGGCAACTTAGTGAGACTGTCTCAAAATAAAAAGTGCTAGAAATGTAGCTCAGTGGTAGAGCTCTTGCCTAGTGTGCATGAGGCCCTTGATTCAATCCCTAGTACTGGGGAATAAAAAACACTATCTCACTCAAAACAGCATGTATCTATTTTTGCTATCCCCTCATATCAGCCTTTATTGGTCTTTATACTTATCACAAGCTGTCATTTATATTTTTATCTGCTTCCTAAAATTGCAATAAGCTCCATCATGGTAGAAATGCTTCATTCACTAATGATGTCCCAGTGCCTATAAGGCACCAAACCTGGCAAATGAAGGACAAAGAAATCAGTTTGCTTCAAAGGCGAATTAACCAAGATGACATTAAATTTTGAGACTAGCTGAGTGGTGGCATAGGCCTGTAATCCTAGTACTTTGTAGGCTGAGACAGGAGGATTGCAAGTTTGAGGACAGCCTCAGCAACTAGCGAGACCCTGTTTTAAAATAAAAAATAAATATGGCTGGGCAAGCCAGGGGTGGTGGTGCAGGCTTGTAATCCCAGTACTTGGGAGGCTGAAACCAAAGGATCCCAGTTTGTGGCCAGCCTCAGCTACTAAGTGAGGTCCTCTGCAACTTAGTGAGACCCTGTTTCAAAATAAAGAATAATAAATAGGACTGGGGGTGTAGCTCGGAGGTAGAATGCCCCTGGATTCAATCCCCAATACCAACTCCCCCACACACACACACACATTGGGCTGGGTGTAGCACAGAGGCAGAATGTCTCTGGGTTCAATCTCTAGTACCTTCCAAATAATAATAATAATAATAATAATAATAATAATAATAATAATAATAATAATAATAGAGACTCTAGACCTTAACATAAGTTAATGTGGAAGAGTTTTAAGAGGGACAGTTTTATTTTATTTTATTTTTTTGCGGTACTAGGGATTGAACTCAGCGGCTTTCTACCTCCGAGCTATACCCCCAGCCCTATTTTTTATTATTTTGAAACCAAGTCTCACTAAGTTGCGGAGTGCCTCACTAGGTAGCTGAGGCTGGCCGCGAACCCAGATCCTTCAGTCTCAGCCTCCCAAATGCTGGGATTACAAGCGTGCGCCACCACGCCCGGCTAAGAGGGACAGTTTTAAAACAACTAAATTTATCACTAAGGCTAGCTAATTTACCTGTTACCTAGTTACCCGGGACCTTACCAATTCAGTATGTAGAATTTCAGTTATAAAATAAGTATCAAGTAACATGGCTGGGCATAGTGGAACACACCTGTAATACCAATACTTAGGAGGCTGCAGGCTGGAGGCCAGCCTCAGAAATTTTTATACACACACACACACACACACACACACTCCCCCCCCATATATGTATATAATGTGGGGGGAGGTACTGAGGGTTGGCCCAAGGGCATTCTACCTCCAAGCTACACCTCTAGCCCTATTTTATTTTTATTTTGAAACAAGGTCTTGCTAAGTTGCTAAGAGCCGTGTTCAATTGCTGAAGCTAGCTTTAAACCTGTGATCCTCCTGTCTCAGCCTCCCAAGTACTGTGATTACAGGCATAAGCCACCATCCCCAGCTCAGCCTCAGAAACTTAGCCATGCCTTCTGCAACTTAGTGAGACCCTGCTTCAAACTAAAAAGTAAAAGGGCATGGGGAGTGTAGTTCTGAGGTAGAATGCTCCTGGGATCAATCCCTAGTACCACACACACACAAAAAAAGAATGTTAGTCAATATAAATTCCAGCTTAAACTTACGTTTCTACAACCCCATACTTGCCCAAAGTTTACTTGTTTATTCTAGGCAGGTATTCAGATTCTTATCCCATAAAAGTAAAATTAACTGCAAGCTATTAATTAGTAACAGATGAAATGCTAATCTGTTCTTCAGGAAATTTAAAGAACTGGGGAACTCACAAAGGAAGTTCTGATAACCCCAATTTTCTAGAAAAGGGTATCAAACTTTGAAAATAAAAAAAGGAAGCCAGGTGTGGTGCAACACACTTGTAATCCCAGTACTTGGGAGGCTGAGATGGGAGGATCCAGGTTCTTGGCCAGCCTCAGCTACTTAGTAAGGCCCTCCACAACTTAGTGAGACCCTGTTTCAAAATAATAAAAAATAAGACTGAGGGTGTAACTCAGAGGTAGAATGCCCCTGGTTTCAATTCCCAGTACCAATAAATAAATAATAATAATAAAAATACGGCTGGGGGTGTAACTCAGTGGTAAAATGCCCCTGGATTCAATACTCAGTACCACACACACAAAAAAAAGATTATCAAACTGGGTGTAGTGGCACACACCTGTAATCCCTGTTCTTGGGAGGCTGACACAGGATGATCGCCGGTTTGAGGACAGCCTCAGCAAGTAGTGAGATTCTCATCAATCTAGCAAGACAGACCGTTTCAAAATATGAAATATAACCGAGCTGGGGATGCAGCTCGAAGGTAGAATGCCTCTGGGTTCAATCCCCAGTACCAAAAAATTAAAAATTAAAAAAAGATTATCACCATCATGGCCCAAAATTACTGCGCTTTTTTTTCATGGTACTGGAGATCAAACCCAGAAGCATTTCTACCTCCAAGCTACACCCCTGGCCCTATTCTTTTTTTTTTTTTGCGGTACTGGGGATTGAACTCAGGGGCATTCTACCTCCCAGCTATACCCCAGCCCTATTTTATATTCTTTATTTTGAAACAGGGTCTCACTAAGTTGCGGAGGGCCTCACTAGGTAGCTGAGGCTGGCCTGGAACCTGGATCCTCTGGTCTCAGTCTCCCAAATGCTGGGATTACAAGCATGAGCCACCACGCCCAGCTCCCTAGCACTATTCTATTTTCATTCTGAAACAGGTTCTCCATAGGTTGATGAGTCTCACTAAGCAGCTGAGGCTGGCCGAGAACCCGGATCCTCTCAGCCTCCCAAATGCTGGGATTACAAGTGTGTGCCACCACACCCGGCTCAGAATTCTTAAAAAGCAATCATTTACATTTCTAACACTGACTTATGTTCTTTTCTCTTTTTAAAAAGTTTAATGTTGGGCAGATTTTAATTAAATAATGCTTAGGATATAACCATTATTTCTTTTGTGTGTGTGGTGCTAGGGACTGAACACAGGAGCATTCTACCCCTGAGCTACATCCCACCCCTTTATTTTTTATTTGGAAACGGTCTTGCTAAGTTGCTGAGAACCTCACCAAGCTGCTGAACCTGGCTTTGAACCTGCAATCCTCCTGCTGTTGCCTCCCAAATACAAGGATTACAGCCATGCACACACCTGGCTCCAAATTTTCTTTATAAAAAGAATTTTCTAAATTTGCAATATAAATCAGTGATACAGGTTTAGATAAATGTGCTTCGTTAGTTAATTCTCAGGAGTTACAAGTTTTTCTATGTATGAGGTATTCACAGCTTGGGAAATGAAAGCCTTATGAGCATATTCAAATAAAACCTTTCCTTAATTGTGTGTGTGTGTGTGGTGGTGGGGGGGTGGTTTGAGGATTGAACCCAGAGGCATGCTGCCTCTGAGCTACATTCCCAGCCCTATTTTATTTTTTTATTTGGAATTAGGGTCTTACTAAGTTACTGAGAGCCTCATTAAATTGCTGAGGCTGGCCTCAAACCTGTGACCCTCCTGTCTCAGCCTCCCAAATATAGGGATTACAGGCGTGCACTACCATGTCCAGCATAAAATCTACCATTAACTTTGGCTGATGAAAAGTAAATCTTTCCTTAAGGGTTCGTGAGTTACCACATAGTTAAATGCAGTTTAACAATTAGCATAGTTTTAAAAATTTAATATACCTACAACATTCAACTATGTAGTCACAATAGAACCTAATTTTTGACATTCACATTGCATGAATATAATGCAAAATTTATTATTCCCCAGGGCATTTTTTCTTACCCCTAACTGAAAAGCATAACCATCTAGAGTCAACTCTAAACACATAATAAGATATTCCAGGTTTTAAGAACAATCTATTCTAATAGAAGTGGAATGACTAAAATTCCACTTAAGAGTCAATTAAAGTTGGATCCTGAATTTTTTTTTGGGGGGGGGTACTGAGGATTGATCCCAGGGATGTAGTCTACTTCCCAACACTTTTTTTTGTGTGTGTGTGTGGTACTGGAGATTGAACCCAGGGGCATTCTACCTCCAAGCTATACCCCCAGCCCTATTTTTTATTCTTTATTTTGAAACCGGGACTAAGTTGTGGAGTGCCTCACTAGGTAGCTGAGGCTGGCCTCGAACCCTGATCCTCTGGTCTCAGCCTCCCGAATGCTGGGATTACAAGCGTGCACCACCACACCCGGCTCCCCAACACTTATTTTTTATTTTGAAACAGGATCTTAATAAGTTGCTGAGGCTGGCCTCAAACTTGTGATCCTCCTATCTTAGCCTCCCACATACTGAAATTACAGGCATGCACCAACAAGCTCAGTTTGAATCCTGAATCTTAAAGAGAAAAAACAAAGAACATATACTCCCGTGCTTATGAGCCAACCTTACTTAATAATTACAATTTTGTGTGTGTGCGTGTGTGTGTGTGTAGAGGGGGTACTGGGGATTGAACCAAGTGGTGTTCTACCTCTGACATACACCCCCAGTTCTATTTAATTTATTTTGAAACAGGGTTTCTCTAAGTTGCAGAGGGCACTGAGGCTGGTGGGGAACCTATGATCCTCCTGCCTCAGTCTCCCAAGTACTGGGATAACAAGTGTGCACCACCACACCTGGCTTAATTACAATTTTTCAAAATCAAAGTTAGTCACACTGGGCGTGGTGGCGAACACTTGTAATTCCAGCATTTGGGAGGCTAAGACTGGAGGATCCGGGTTTGTGGCCAGCCTCAACTACCAAGAGAGGCACCCCGCAACTTAGTGAGACCCTGTTTCAAAATAAAGAATAAAAAATAGGGCTGGGGGTATAGCTCGAAGGTAGAATGCCCTTGAGTTCAACCCCCAGTACCAAAAAAAAAAAAAAAGTTAGTCCCCATTTTCTAGGATGGAAATGACTGAATCAGTAGGTGATTTGTTCAGATTAAAACGGCTGTTAAATAGCTGGGCATGGTGGCACACACTTGTAATCCCAGTACTTGGGAGGCTAAGACAGGAGGATCCCAGGTTCTGGGCCAGCATCAGCTACTTAGTGAGGCCCTCTGCAATTTACTAAGACCCTGCTTCAAAATAAAGAATAAAAAAAAGGGCTGGGAGTGTAGTTCAGCGATAGAATGCCCCTGGGCTCAATCTCCAATAAATTGGGGACTAGGGTCCTAAGTTCAGTGCCTCTCAAAGGTTGACAACTAAATGAAGACAGAAAATTCTTCCACTTCCCCCATCTTCAGCAATGATTACGCTTAGCTGAGATGAAGAACAAAGATGTAAAGAAAAGCAAGACTGAAAAAACTCAAACTTGGCTGATTTGGCTACCTCTTAGTAAATTTTTAAAAATAACTAAATTTAAAATTATGTAAAGGTAGCCAGGCGTGGTGGCGCACGCTTGTAATCCCAGCATTCGGGAGGCTGAGTCCGGAGGATTTGGGTTCGCAGCTAGCTTCAGCTACCTAGTGAGGCACTCCGCAACCTAGTGAGACTCGGTTTCAAAATAAAGAATAAAAAATAGGGCTGGGGGTATAGCTCGAGTTCAATCCCCAATACCGCAAAAAAAAAAAAAAAAAAAAAAAAAAAAAAAAGAATTATGTAAAGGTGCCGGGCGTGGTGGTAATCCCACCACGCTTGTAATCCCAGTACTTGGGAGGCTGAGACCAGAGGTTCCAGGTTCACAACCAGCCTCAGCTACTTAGTGAGGCTCTCTGCAACTTAGTGAGACTCTGTTTCAAAAGAAAGAATAAAAAAAAAATAGGGCTGGGGTGTAGCTCAGAGGTAGAATGCCCCTGAGTTCAATCCCGAGTACCACACAGACAAAAAAAGGAGGGGGGTGTAGTTCGGAGGTAGAATGCCTTTGGGTTCAATCCCTAGTTCCACAAATAAATAAATAAATAAATAAAATTATGTAAAGGTTGCAGTTGTTTATGTAGATAATCCAAAGACACTCTTGATGCCTTAACACACAGAAACAGCTTAGGATTCGGAGTTAGTTGTGGTTGGCTAGATCCCACTTGTTTCCTGGCTCTTAACATTATGATCTCTAAGTTAAGCATCTTGGTTCTCTCTGTACAGAGGCAGACACCCGCCAAGGCAACTTCAGTAAGAAATCATCTACCTCACCAAAACAAATGAGTGTACGTGCGCAATCATCTGATTCTGGAGTAACCTTCGCACTGCTGTAGATAGGGTACTAGCCGCATCTCCCATCTCGGACTCCCAATTACTGGGATTAGGGGCGTGCATCACCACAGCCAGCTTTTCCTCACTCCTCTATCAGTCAGTCAAGTGTGCAATCTTCTGCAAGTCACTTAACTCTGGGCTGCAGTTTCCAAATCAACAGAAACAGGGTACCAATTTTTCCTGCCTCACAAATTGCTGCAAATCTCAATGCTTTAGTACCTTATGGTACTAAAATGCTATGTACATAAAGATTTTTTTAAAAAAACATGAACAGAAAACTTTAGTGAGCTTTTAGGAACCATTATAGTAAATCACACCACTACATCCTCAAAGGACATTTACTTACAGCACTGAATTCTAGTCTGATGGAACACCCTAACATTATATCCAGTGGGTTATACTACTAATGAAAAGCTGAAAAGGTTTTATCAATACAAGAAGTATTAATTACTTAGAGGCAGAAAAGTGGGAAATAATTTAAAAATAAAAATAAAACCAAAATGCTATATTGTCTTGTTTTGCTAAAGGACCCACCAAAGTAAACTTCTGAAGATCAAGATACAAATAATGCAGTGACATTATACAGTAATTATCAAGATGGCTACGCAAACAGTATTTTCAAGGGGACTCTACACTCTACACATACAAGACTAACAAATATTGTGACAACTCTCATTTCCACATCAAAGGACTGCTACAGTTCACCGTTTAGGGCACAAAAACGTTAGTAGTTTGCCTTGCCACTGTTAAAAGCATGTTAAAGTACAGATCCTCTTAACTATCTGCCTAAAATACTGAAGGTCTAAAAGCCCTGTTAAAAACACAACTACCCAAACCCTTAAAAGTCAGCCTCCGCCAGGTGTGGCACTTGTAATCCCAGCATTTGGGAGGCTGAGACCCAAGGATCCCGGTTTGTGGCTAGCCTCAGCTACTTAGTGAGGCACTATGCAATTTAGTGAGACCCGGTTTCAAAATAAAGAATAAAAAATAGGGCTGGGGGTGTAGCTCGGAGGTAGAATGCCCCTGAGTTCAATCCCCAGTACCGCTAAATAAATAAATAAATAAATAAATAAATAAATAAATAAATAAATAAATCTATGTAGGCCGGGCGTGGTAGCACACGCTTGTAATTCCAGCATTCGGGAGGCTGAGACCCGAGGATCCGGGTTTGTGGCTGGCCTCAGCTACGTAGTGAGGCACTACACAACTTAGTGAGACCCGGTTTCAAAATAAAGAATAAAAAATAGGACTGGGGATGTAGCTCGGAGGTAGAATGCCCCTGAGTTCAATCCCCAGTACCGCCAAAAAAAAAAAAAAAAAAAAAAAGTCAACCTCAACGACATCACAATGCCACCTTGTGAACTGCAATCTTTCCCCAATTTGCCTAACCTGATACTACTCAATTAAATATATAAACAAAATCTAACCATCTTAAAAAGAATTTTTCCAGTTTGTTTTTTATTTACTTAGGTACCGATGACTGAATCCAGGGGCATTCTA
This sequence comes from Graphiurus murinus, assembly GCA_004027655.1. Lineage (NCBI taxonomy): Eukaryota > Metazoa > Chordata > Mammalia > Rodentia > Gliridae > Graphiurus > Graphiurus murinus. The sequence goes on from PVLC010023289.1 coordinate 23,779, forward strand.
CCACTAGCTACACCATCATCCCTATCCCTATTGTATAATTATAAATATATCCTTCCTTCCTTTCTTTTTTTGTAATGGCGGTTGAATCCAAGGTGTTCTACCTCCAAGCTTCAGCCCAGCTATATTTCATTTTAAAACGGGTCTCGCTAAATTGCTGAGGCTAGCCTTGAACCTACAATCCTCCTGTCTCAGCCTCCCAAGTATTGGGATTACAAGCGGGCTTTTTGTTTTGTTTTTTATTGAAACAGGGTCTCACTAAATGCGAAAGCTGACCTGGAAACTTGCAATCCAATGGTCCCAGCCTCCCAAGTACTGGGATTACCGGTGTGGGCCGCCGCACCCAGTTCCCACAGAGTTCTCCCCCACCCTCCCCTACACACAGTTCTTAAACAGGAGGTTTTAAATGTCTTACCTGTTTACCTATCATAGAAAATCCAATGGGCAAATATTTAAAGTTAAGAAACGGGTAGAATTTGTGGTGACATATCTGTGATTTCCACTTATCTTCCAAAGCAATAGAACTAACTAAATGGATAACTCGATGAAAGAAGCATAAACATAACTCACCACTGGGGATTGAACCCAAGGGTATTCTACCTCCCACCCCCAGCCCCATTTTATTCTTTGTTTTGAAACAGGATCTGGATACTTGCTGAGGCTGTCCTCGAACCTGCGATCTAACTTTCTCAGCCTCCCAAGTACTGGGATTACCGGCGTGCACCACCATGCCCGGTTTCATTGAAGTATTTATCTACCGGGCAAAACAAGGAGGTTTTTTTTTACTTGACAATCACAGTTAAAATTTTCGTAGTCCTTTGGGATCAAATTAACTTTCTTTTTTTGAAATCAACACAAGAACCTGGGCTTTTCCACTGTGTCCACTGACAATGAAAAACGATCTAGAAATCATCTAATAACAGTCTCGCAAGAATCCAAGAGGAGACTTGCAATTCACGAAAATTTCCACAAAGCTGTCAAAAATACTCCCATTTTTCCCCTTACAATGCATGCACTTATTTAAAAATGGAAGTCTCCGGGAGAACGTAGCTGCAGGAACAGCCTCCCGCGTGACGCGCGATCGGGTGCACGCACGCCTCGGTTTTCGCGAGCAGAGCTCGTCCGCACCGCCAGGTCCCGGGAGCCGGCGACGGAGGAGGGAGGGGGCGCAGAGGCGGGCAGAGGACGCGCGCGGCCAGTCCGCCCGGAGAGGGCCGAGGAGGGCGGCCGCGCTGCCTCCGGGCGCCGGGACGGGGGTCAACGGCCTCGGGTGGCGGAAGCGCCCGCGGAGACTGCAAGGGGCAGCGGCTAACGGGAGGCCGGCGCGGCCGGGCCGCAGTGGCCTCGGGCCCCGGGCGCCCCTCCCCGGGCCGGGCCGGCCGCGCCTCACCCGCCGCCCCGCCGCCGGCCCGCACCTACCTCTCCAGACCGCGGCCGCGCGGCGCCGCCAGTCACACAGGCCGCGGCCGCGCTCCTCCCGCCGCAGCCCCGGCGCTCCCCTTTATTTGCGGGTCTCGCTGCCACAAAATGGCGCTGAGGGAGGAAACCAGGCCCCGCCGCCCGGCCCCGCCCCGCCCCGCCGCCCGGCCCCGCCCCAGGGCCGCCTCCCGCCATGACCGCCCGGCCCACTCACCGCCGCGGCGCCTCCCGAGCGCGGCCGCACACGCCCGCCCGCGCTGGCCGGCCGGGCAGGAAAGGCGCGGGGGAGGTCGGCGCGGCTCGGTCGCGGCGAGAGGAAGGCAGCAGCTGCACCCCGCGCCGCGCCCCGGCCCTTCCCCGGAGTCTGGCGCGCGCCCCGCGGCCGCCGGGGCTCCGCAAGCTCCGTCGGGGGTGGGGAGGGAGCGGCCGAGGAGGGGGGCGGGCCGGCGGGGTCGGAGGTCAGCCGCGAGGCATCACGGGACGGCGGCGCCGGTGGACGCGCTCAGCCGGGCCACCTGCGGCGGCGGCGCGGCCTCGGGCGGAGGGATTCGCGCGAAGGCGGCGCGTGATTGGCTGTCCGTGCGCGAAGGCGGCGCGTGATTGGCTGTCCGTGCGCGCGCGTCGCCTGGATGCTTCCGCGCTCGGATGGGCCAGGTGCAGCCTCGGCGTCGTGGCGGAGGGCGGGAGGCGCGCGCGTCTACCCTAGTGGCGAGCTCTGGGAAGCCG
>PVLC010023290.1:0-25636 GCA_004027655.1 Graphiurus murinus
TCTGCCTGCCAGCTCTTCGGCCTTTGACTAAGAGGAAATGACTTCAGTCGTAAATGAGCCCGGCTCCAGGGCACAGGAAGTCCCTCTTGCCCTCTTAATCCGCTTCACCATATGCTATGCGGGCTCTGGACCCGGTGTCCTAAGCTGAGAGCGATGTCCTTTTTGATGTGATTTGGTGGCAATGTCTATGATGACTAAGGGCTCCCTGAGGTCACACATAAACCCCGGGCTTTGGGGTCCTTGGCTTCCGGGCCAGATGTTTTCCTCCCGTTAATGCATAACATTTCAGCAGAGGGATTTTCTGTTCTTGCTCACTCCCAAGTGCTGTGGCTGCAGCCTCCCCGGAAGGACCATGTACTTCAGACAGCAGGAGCAGCGGCACAGTGGAGCCCGGCATGTGAGGCTCCTTGGGGTTGGCACTTGGGAATGTCCCACGAGGACTCCGGATCTCAGCGCTGTCTAGAATCTGCCACTCCTGGAGTGGGCGGACTGAGGTAGCACTGTGCTCACTGGTGGACACAGTGTTCTAGGAAAAATGGCCTGACTCTGCCCCAGAGGACACCTGCTGGCCTAATTGTAGATTGAATGGCGACACTTCTGCACAAGAATGTTTTCCTTGCTGGTGAATATGACTATGTGTTTCCTCTCAGTTATTTCTCAGTGGATGGATGGATGGATGGATGGATGGATGCGTGCATGCATGCTATCTGCAGAATTCATTGTATTGGACATTGTTAGCTATTTCCTTAAATCAATGCAAACTTGTATGCATTGAGATGGACTGCTCTGAGGCCAAGGTTCTCTTCACACGCCCAGGGCATCATGGGACACACCAGCCGCCATCTTGAACACGCAGGGGAGCCACCGACAGTATTGGTTAAATAGAAAGGATGTAAGTGTGCTGATGGCACAAGACTCCTGACCATGCCACCTGCACTGATATGAATATTTATTAATAGCTAATTACTGGATGAAAAAGGTCACCAACAAGGAGCCAATCAGAACCAGAACGAGGCAATGCCAGAGCGTGAGTGGGCACCCATCATAACAGAAAGTCAGGCAAGTGGGTTAAAAGTCAGGCAGGTTTGGGTTCAACTCCTAACTCTGCTACTTCTTAGAGGCACAACCTTGAGAACGACTCTGATTCCTCTGAATCTCAGTTTCCTCATCTGTAACATGGAAATAATGACGGTGCCTCATGGGCTTATTGTAAGGTTTACGTGAATTTGAGATGACAATTTTTTTATATAATTTTATTTATTTTTTTACATAAGCGAAATTTTAAGACATGGCAGAAAGCAAACTCTACTAAGTGGTAGGGAGAAAAACCTGCCTGGGCTCCTCCTTTTGTGTGCGCCTCACAAGAACAGAGGGGAGGCTGTAGGTTAGTGGAGCTGGTCAGGAACCACAGAGTGGGCGTCCTGCCCCACGCTGCTGGGGGTGGAGCCAGGGCCTCCTGCGTGCTAGACAGGTGCGCTGAGCTGCACCGGCATATTCATCCAGGCCACCTCTGTTGCTGCTGCTCCCTGTGTGCTCAGGACGGCTGCTGGCATGTCTGGCCATGCACTGTGTATGCAAAGCACACCTTGGCCTCAGAGTAGCTCCAACTCAGTCAATAAGAGTCCAACTTCCCAGGCCCCTGGACCAATGGGAATGGCAGGTGTCAGCTAGTAGAAGGAATCTCCTGCCTGTGTTTCTTCTCTTCTACATCTTAGACTCTATCTTTAGACTTGGATGATGGTATCAGGGACTCAGCAGGGTAGCTGGGCTCCTGCAGGACCCTCACTCCTCACAGCAAGATGCCAGACAGTGTGGTGTGGTGTCAGGGACACAGGCCTTGGGTTCCGACTCGGCCACCAGGGTGCATTTCAGCAAGTCATTCTATTTCTCAGAACATCCATGTCTCAGACAGAGAGTAGCAGAGAAGTTAAGATACTTATCTAAAGTCACACAGCTCACAAGCCAAGCAGTTTAATTTAACTCCAGGACTGTCTGACTCCAGAGCTCAGTCTCTTCCTCCTATCACAAGCCATCTGTCCATTTCTAGTGTTCTATTAAAACTATCGTTTTAAAATGCAGGCTGTATTATTAATCAGGTGTAGGGAGGCCAACAGATTGAGAGATGACAGCTGTTGAAAAGATAATTTGTTATCTGCAGTTCCCCAGAGGAGTAGGGGCTCCAGGCCATCCGGACAGGGCTACCGGAGGAACCCAGGGTTGGTCAGGAGGCAGGAGGGGAAGGAGAAGCCTTGGGCAAGAGCTTTATTGTGGTTTCCACCAGAGGGATGGGTTAGGGAGGACGATTATGCAGGCTGACGATCGTCAAGTTTGAATAACTTCAGACTCTGGGGCGTAGAGGCCGACATGAATCATCTGCTACCTGGTGCTGGGGTGATTGGGACAGGAAAATCCTGGCATGGAGTGTGGGAGCCTGACCACGGAGGCATTTGAGAGATGGGCGTTGGACCCACTGGTTTGCATAGGAAAGGTAATTTTGGAGTCTCTAGGACCCACCTAGCTCTGGGAAGGGCAGCCTCTCACATCAGGAAGTCCCTAAGATGTCAAAGTGTCACAAGAAAATTTAAAAAGCATAATTAATATGATCATCCTGACCCGGCATGGTGGCGCATGCTTGTAATCCCAGTGCTTGGGAGGCTGAGACCAGAGGATCCGGGTTCAGCTACTTAGTGAGGCCCTCTGCAACTTAGTGGGACTCTGTTTCAAAATAAAGAATAAAAAATAGGACTGGGGGTGTAGCTCAGAGGTAGAATGCCCCTGGGTTGCCAAATAAATAAATAAATAAATAAATAAATAAATAAATAAATAAATAAATAAATAAATATATGATTATCCTGGGTGGAGTTTCTGAGCCACATACTTGTCCTTATACCGTTGGGATTTCCAGATGGATTTGCATAATTTATGTTTATTTGCAATACAGCCCGATTAACTATGAAGTACAGTGATGAGATGACATTACCTGCCAAATAATAATCTTCAAAAACAATTGCAGGCACAAAATAAACACACACACACACACACACACACACACACACACACACACACACCAAGAACTTTTCTACAAATTAGTAAAAATCAATAATAAAATTAGAATAAAGCTCTGATCATAGCAAAAATGTAAAGTACCTAGAAATAAACTTAATAAGAGATGTAGATATGCTATGTAGTACGTATAAAATTACAAACTTTATTGAAGGATATAGGAGACTAATAAATGGAAGCCATTATTTAGTGTCAGATACCTGCCAGTTTATCCAAAGTTAAATATTATGCAATATTAATTATCCAATGAAATATTAAAATCCACACAGAAGAATTTATATCTGAAAATATTAAGAGATTTTTCTGAAAAAGAGAAAGCAATGAAAAGCAGAGTAAGTCTACCTAAGAGAGTGTGTCTCTCTGACACAGCTGTGAAAGTAGTGTTTACAGTGTGGCATTTCAAATCAGTGAGAAGGCTAAATCACACACTAAAAGGTGTTGGGTGCATGACTAAACTTACATAAAACAATAGGCCACTACTGCACACTGTATACTACGATAAGTTTCGTGTTGTTTCAATACTTCTATAGGGCTGAGGATATATTTCAATGGTAAAGCATTTGCTCAGCATGTCTGAGGTCTTGGGTTTGATCCACGGTACTTCAAAAAATATAAATAAATACTTATATTGTTGTGCACAAATTCAGGGTGCCCCACCAAGAGACAATCACCTCATACAGAATAATGCAATAGCAAAAAGGAAGTTTATTACTAGCTCGAGCTAGGGTCCAAGTCTCATCCAACGCAGTGGAGTCTCGACAGGGACCCCTACTCTAGCTTTGTTCAGCCTTTTATAGTGGGGGTTTACACAGGTGGAAATCTTTAGCGCACTCACAGGAAAAAGCAACGAAGAGCAACTAATTGTTGCACTGGGATTGGTCAAATCTTGTTGACAGGGCAGAGAGAGACTACGGGGACCATAAGGATTGGCTGGTTTGTTCAGAAGGGATACAGGGTGTATTGGGATTGGTTTGGCCTGCTAGGGCGGGATCTAGGGACTGGAATCATTTGGTAATTGAACAAGACATCTGGTGGGCCTGGGGACTCTTATCTTTTTCTCTGATTAGCTTCAGGGCCGTTTTGCCTGGGAAAAACCGAAACAGGCCCAGGCCTGCTAATCTTTTACCCCACCTTCCAGACTATCACGGCAGTGCCCTACAATATAAAAAGTAAGCAAATACAAAATCTTGTAAAAAAAAAAAAAAAAAGCCACAGGTGTAGGTTCTATTCTTTTGGGAGAGCAAGGGAAAGGCCTTTGGAAGTTTGACATCAAAGCCAGAAATCTTCAAGGAAAAATGCTGATGCATTTTATTTCACAAAATTTAAAATGTGTACAGCAAAAGAAAAAAAAAGTTAAAGGACAAAAGATGCACTGAGAAGAGTATTTATAGCATTTATTTCTTTAGTGTTTACAATGAAAGCATATCAAATTATTCCCTTGGAAAAAATGAGCAAGATATCTAAAGAAACACAAATGGAAAATATGAATGTTTAATGCACATTTAATATTATTGAGATATATTGAAGTGATATAGCAATGTAATAATCTTTTTCTCCTTCCTGCTATCAGTTGTCAAAAATTTAAAGAGTGCTAATGTCCAGAACTGGTGAGATTGTAAGGAAGTAGACGTTTTCATGCATTGCTTGTGAAAGCAAAATGGTCTTGTCTTTCTTTGGGTCATAGGAAACAAAACTCTTTAAAAGAATCATATCCTTTGACTCAGCAATTCTGCACCAAAAAACTCATATGAAAGAAATAGTAAGAGACGAGCAAATAACTGCAGAGGGGGTCCCCATGTTTAACAAATTGCTTTTTAAAAAAATAGTAACAAGTGAAACCAAGCATGGTGGCACACTCGTGTAATCCCAGTACTTGGGAGACTGAGATGAGAGGATCACAGGTTCGATGGCAGTTTCAGCAACTTAGAGAGGTCCTTAGCAAGTTAGAGAGACCCTGTTTCAAAATAAAAAATAAAAAGGGCTGGGGTGTGTTCTACACAACAGAATTTTATGCAGCCATTAAAAATTATGGCATGAATGATACACACACAAACACACAAGAACGATCTCCATGATACAATGATAATTAGAAAAGGAAGATTGCAAAGAGATAGACATACCATAATCCTATTTTAGTAAGAAATGATAAAATCTTTTTTTGAAAGAAAGTTCTAAAAGATTAGATGAGAAATTATTAATAATCGTACTTTTGGGTGATAGATTAATTGTGACCTCTATTTTCTTCTATATATACACACATATACATATCCCGAAATTGTTGCAGAGAACTTGTGTTTTTATACTTTTATTGGTGCAATACAATTATGCATCACAGTGAGATTCAAAATGACACAGACATACATGCACACAGCACTTGGTGCTTTTCCATCCATAAGCCCTGTTCCTCCCCCTCCCTCCCCACACACGCTAGTGAGGTTGGTAGTGAAGTCTTCTTGCATGAACCTTATTTAACTGTTTCCTTCCTCAGTCCTCACTTTTCCCCTTCCTACCTCCCACCCCCAATCCCCTGTTTTCTCTCTTCATTTGACTAAGGTCCCCTTTGCTTCATATTTTCATTCTAGCTTCCACATTTGGGAGTAAAACATATGACCCTTGACTTTCTGAGACCGGTTGATCTATAAATCTATTAGGAAGTGATTTCTCGGTTGTTTTCTCCCTTAATGGTGCAGTCAGATAATGGGGGAGGGGCTTGGAGGATGAAGTTGGGCAAAAGAATTCTCAGTTTTCTGTCCTTGATTCTGCTAAAAGTAGGGATAAATAAATAAATAAATAAATAAATAAATAAATAAATAAACCTCTCCAACAAGCATTCATTGCTCTGACCTTGGCTGTTAAATGAAATTAGAAGTCTGCTCCAAAAGAGAATGTTTTCCATCCACGTTTGCTATAAATATTTAAAGGGGGAAATATGGATTATGTTAGAGGTGGTGGAGGAGACCACGGTGGGGGGAAGCCTAGTTTCTGCGCAGACTTGAGCGAGGGCAGGAGCATAGCCGAGGGGGGAGGGGCCCTCAGAAGGCTCAGTTGACTTGAGGCTACTCCGATAGATCGATGATGCTGATGATGTTGGAGAAATGACAGAGATGCCGGGCAGGCTGCACTGTATTATACGCCACCATCAAGATCCAAGCTGTGGGCTAATGAGGAAACATGTGATTAGAAGAAGGATGCTCCCACTGGCCACGATTATGCTTTGGGGCCTGTAAGAGGGTGATTCCTGTGCATTAGGAGGCCTTTTCCCCCCTCAGCCAGCCAGTCTTGGTGGACATCTATCAGGCAGACTTACTGGCATATCCATGGGGTCTCTTCTTCTCCTGGGCGGGCCAGGCATAGAGATGTTAAACCTCTCTCCATGCATACCCATCCAGCTGTGTGCGCAGACTAAATACCCACGGGCACATCCAACTCAGCCAGGTCTCTGGAACTCTGGACGTGGCCTATGGAGAGCTGAGATGCTAGGATGTTGGAAGCAGAATACTGAGATTAAATCACACCACTTGTCTACCAAATATTTGTTGGGCACAGACTATGAGCCAAGACTAAAGCTTCAGAGATGACTAAGAAATAAACCCTGTCCATAAAGAGTGCACTGTCTAGTGGAGGAGATAAACATGTACACCATTATAGTACCTTATAGTACCCTGCCTGGCTGCAAGTAAAGTTTTCAGGTTCTCTCCTTGCCCCAAATCTTCAAGTTTATTTGGTCAAAATCAAGATGTCAAAATCATCTTACCTGAGAGGATCTGGCTTTGGAAGCTGTTATCAGTTAGGGTGAGCTAGGTTATGCTGTGGTAACGAGAAGCCCCTAATCTTAGTACTGAAAATGACAGATTTGTTTCTCATTCACATTACATGTCATTCTTAGATCATGGTTCTTATTTTACAGTTGCAGTTTTCACCCCCATCTGGGGTGAAAAGGACACAATGAATTAATTATGCACCAGCTCTTAAGGGCTGAAATGATGAAGTTAATGTCTACTCACATTCCATTGGCCACAGCATGTCACATGGCCTGATGGGTCAAAGAGGGCAATCCTATTTTGGGCTCAAGAGGAGGAGAACTGAAATTTTGATGAACAGCACCAATGTCCACCCCAAAAGCAGGAGAATGTTTCATATTTATTGGCTGTATTATTTTAGGGAAGTCACTTAACCTTTTTGAGCTTCTTTTTTTTTTTTTTTTCTTTTCAGTAAAATTATAGAACATAAAGAGCTCTAGAATTCTATTCCTCTCTCACTTCCTTGTTCTCTCTTTCTCTAAATATAAGAGCAGGGTGGAACTTGACTAGGTACAGAAAAGTCAGGGTCTTTGTTAGAGCACAAGCAGAAATCCTAATGAACCTGGGAGCAAAGGAACGAAACTTAACCTCAGAGTCCATAAAAAATTTACAGAATTGCAAAGCGCCAAGCAAAAATATAAAAGTTCTCTGCACTCTGGGAAATTATTGAAGCCATAAAGATCCCAGCTTTTGCAGATGAGGCAGTTGGTGAGTGGAGCAGAGCAAATCAATAATGTCATACTTCTCGCCCGGATCAAAATACTCAAGGAAATAGCTGCAAAGTAAGAGGGGGGACAAGGTCCATCTCAGTCCATCATCCCACTGGCTAATGCCACGGCAGAGCACAGCCTAATAGCCTGGCCTGGAATTTTAAAAGCTAGGAAAGCATTTAATCAAAAGCTGGAGCCACTGTAAATTCTAAAGGATAATTACTCAGCACTTTGGCAGAGGAGAGTCCTGGAAAAAGGATCTGATTGGGGGTTGCGCATATTTAAATGAGTGCTGGTTTCATAACTCTAAAGAATTTTTAGGTAATACAAGGCCATGAATAATTCTCCGTTGGAGGATTAAAAGAAAATAGGCATCACAAGGTGATAATTATAAAGGATTATATGTGCCCTGCTCACGGTTGTACCTTCTTGTTTTAGCACCGTGCCAGGCACACCCATTCACCCATCCACTTATTCATTTATCCACTTATTCATCTGATACACATGTGTTAAACACTGTTTTGGTCCACTTTTTCATTGCTGTGACCAAAATATCTAACATGAACAACGTAGAGAAGAAACGTTTCTTTGGGCTCATGGTTGCAGAGATACAGTCCAAAGTGGGCTGCCTCCAAGCCAGGTATCATGGTATCATGGTGACCCAGAACGGAAGAGGACAGCAGCTCAGCTTCTGACAACTGGAAAGCAGAGACAGGCTGCAAGCATAGAGTGAGGCAGGAAGTCACCAGCAACAGATAATGTCCCCAAGGCTACACCCTCAGTGACCTGCCTCCCCAGCCACACCCCACCTGCCTACGTTAGCACCCAGTGAATCCATTCACATTAATAACCCATCCGTGGGTTTACCCACTGTTGAGCTCAGAACCCTGATTCAATTGTTTTACCTCTGAATATTTTCCCATTGCCACGACGCGAGCTTTTCCAGGGGACATTCTGTGTTCACACCATAATAAACGCACACTCTGTGGCAGGCACAGTTTTAAGAACTGAGGTTTAGCAACAAACTAGACAAACGAAGTCCCTGCTCTCAGGGAGCTATGTTATAGTAGGGAAGATGGATAATTGGGAAGAAAGATAAATTCGATTACAGCAGATATGGTACTTACTAAGACAATAAATGGTTTACTTTGTTATGGTTAGAGGTAGAATGCCCCCTGCAGAGCTCATGTATCAATGCTCAGAGTTGCTGTAATTAAGTCACGAGGGTTGTAATCTCATCAGTGGATAGACCCATTGTAATGGACTTACTGGGCGGCAACCTAGGCAGGTGAGTGTGGCTACAGGAGGTGTGTTCCTGGAGCTGTGGCCTTAGCGAGGGTTCCTTTGTCTTCAAGTCTCCTTGCTTACCTGCTGCCTCTTGCTTATGGCCTCTGTGATCTGAGAGCAGAGCCCTCATTCTCCCCCCCTCTCTGTTTCTTGCTGCTGTGTGCTGAGCTCCACAAATCCAGGACTCACAGGCACTGAACCCCAAAACTTTCACACACTGTGAGCAAGTAGATCTCCCTTCCTCTAAGTTGCATGGCTAATTGCTTTGGAGTATGGCAGTGAGAATTTTAATGGAGACAACTCTCTTTTTATGGATGAGGAAACTGAGGCCCAGAGCGTTCGGGCCACCGGCATTAGTGACCACCGACTGCTAGGGTTTGGATGAGTGTCACCTGAAGGCCCATGTGCCGAGGGCTTGGTCTCCAGGCTGGAGGGAGACCCCCAGTGGGAGGCGGTGGAGCCTCCAGGAGGTGGGGACCAGTGGGGGCTCCTGAGGTCACTGGGGTCATGCCCTGGGAGGAGAGTGTAGGACCCCAGTCTCTTCCTCTGTCTCATTTGTTCCCTGGCCATGAGGTGAGCAGTTTGTTCTGATCTTCGTGCTCTGGTGTTGCCACCTGTCACCCCCAACAGAGGGTCAAAGCAATGAGTCTGCTCAAGCACTGGACTGGAACCTCCCACACTGTGAGCCCAAGCAAACCTTTTTTTTAAAATATAAGTTAATTATCTCAGGTAGTTTGTTATAGTGATACAAAGCTGACTAACACACAACAGAGAATGGTCCATGAATTGGTGACCTCCGATAAAAAATATTTTGCTCATTACTATAGTCTCACTTCTTAGCACAGTACCTGATAAACAATAACCACTCTTCAGAGATAAAATTGTGTTGCACAATTTGCTTCTGAACATGGTTTTTCTCACTGTGAGCATTTTTCATCATCAAAGTCTATATTGTCAGCTAGGCATGGTGGTGCATGCCTGTAATCCCAGTACTTGGGAGGCTGAGACAGGAGGATCACAGGTTTGAGGCTAGCCTCAGAAACTTAGTAAGATCCACAGCAACTTAACAAGATCCTGTTTCAAAATTTTTAAAAAAATTTAAAAGGGTCAGGAGTGTAGCTCAGAGGTAGAATAATCCTAGATTCAATTCCCATTACCCCCCAAAAAGAGTCTACATTGTCATTTTTAATCATAACTCTGTGTTTATCGGTTTATTCTACCAATCCCCTATTATTGGATATTTGATTGTTTTCATCATTGACAAACATTTCTACCAATAAAAGTCTTTTACCTGACACCTTTGCACATCTGGCTGATTGTATTCTTGAGATAAGCCTTTCCCAGTGGAAATTCTGGATAAAATAGATGCACATTTTAGAAACTTTGGAGATACAAAGGTGAATTGCCCTTTCCAGTGACTGGTCCATCTCAGCATCTTCCATTTGGGATGCTTCCTCTGAGAGGCATTCATGAACTGTGTTCAGAGGATCCAAAGGCACACTTGTTACATGAGTAAAGGGAAAGGGAAAAAATCCTCATTTAGGCTGGGAGAGAGGCAGCTCCGGGGAGCCCCAACAGCCGTCTTCAAAGATGAGGAACTCAGAGAGTGCAGCTGACATCAAACTTCATGAAAAGAAGCCAGTGTCAAGTTGAAATATCAGAAGCTCAGAAAATGGGCTGGGAGAACTCGGCCAAGGAGGCATCCGTGCAGAAGAAAGGTCCTCGCGGAGCAGCCATCAGACAGAAACACAGCTCATGCGAGCAGCATGGTGGATTGACTTCTGTGAGTGGGTTCTCCCCCCCATTTCCCCATCCTCCCTGGGAGGCAGAGTGGATGTACTAAATGAGGGTCGTCATTCAGGGTATAGAGACCTGGGTTTGACTCCAGACTCCATTGACTCACTGAGCAATCTTGGGTGACTTCCAAACATTTCTTTCTTTCTTTTTTTTTTTTTTGGCAGGGCATTGGGGATTTCTACCTCTGAGTTACACCTCCAGCCCTATTTTTTTTTAATTCTTTTTATTTTGAAACAGGGTCTCACTAAGTTGCAGAGAGCCTCACTAAATAGCTGAGGCTGGCTGCGAACCTGGATCCTCTGATCTCAGCTTCCCAAGTACTGGGATTACAAGCATGCGCCACCACACCTGGCTACTTCCAAACATTTCTGACCCCAGTTTTCATGCCTTTTAATTGGGGATAAAAATACCTGCCCCCTGGGTGCTTAGAAAATTAGATGACATCATTTCCACGCAGACAACCCAGATGTTGAGAATGTGAGAAGCCGCCAGGTGAAGTCCCTTCTTCCTCAACGTGTCTCCCGAGTGTTTGTGAGAGTCTCCTTGGTGACTGACCCTGCGTTGTCCTCTTCCACAGTGCTGCCTTCTTGCCAGGGTCCCCTGGGGGCTCCACACTCTGGTAGCCAGAGCTGTCCTCTGCTGATGACCCCTGTGTTACTCCAGCTTCAGGTGTGAGTCACTGTTCTTATTCATCCACTTAACAAATATCAATGAAGCACCTGCTACGTGCCAGGTACTGTCCTCGGTGCTTGGACCCTCAGGAATGAGAAAAACGGAACACGGTTTCTGACCTTGTGGCATTTATAGTCTAACAGGAGAGAAAGATACTGATCAAACAATCCCACGAATAAAGATGTAATTCTAAACCATAAATAGAATACGTAGGAGCTTCACCTGGTAGTGCATGCCTGTAATCCTAGTACTTGGGAGGCTGAGACGGGAGGATTGCAGGTTTGAGACCAGCCTCCGCAACTTAGTGAGACCCTGTTTCAAAATAAAGAAATAAAATAGGGCTGGAGGGGTAGCTCAGAGTTACAGGATGGACTTCCCACCACCAGGTTTTATAGTGGGAACTTTCCTTCCCTTCAGAGAATGCCCCATCTCTACCTGCAGGTAGAAAGATATATTCCATAGAAAGACATATTTCATGTTAAATAAAGTCATAAATGAGGCAGGGACCCCCCAGTTTGGGTGAGGTTGTGCCTCTTGTTGAGCATTTTATTTCAGCCTGTTCTCGTTGAGCATTTATTTCAGCCTGTTCTTATAAGGTTCAAAAGTCTTAGGACCTGGACCCATTTAGGATCCATTTGTATGGCTCATATTGTGGGTGGTGCCCCAGATAGCCATTGCTCTCTTTTCCTATAGTAATAGAATCTTTGACTTCTACCTGGGTTCACACCACCTGGATTGAAGCCTATATTTCCCAGCCTCCCTTGCAGCTGGACACAGCTGTGTGACTTAGCTCTGGCAAGAGGAACTGCACAGCCGCATCATCTGTGACTTCCTATCCTTAAAGGAAATGAGCATTCCTGTTCTCCATTCCTTTCACAGCTGGCTCGAATGTAGAAATGCATCATTTTAGACAAGAGCAATACATAAAGATGGCAGAGCCACAGGACAGAAAGGGCATCACAGCTTCCACACCGGCCTTGGACTGCTTACGGCTAGGCTGTTAAATGGGAGAAAGAAAATTCATTCTGTTTTAGCAACCAACTTGTATCCTAAATTATACAGTTTGCTGTTGCAGAAGGTACACGGCACATAGTAGGTACGCACCAAATTGTAGCTCTTCTTCATTTTTAGAGTTTTCCAGCTGGATCATGGGAATGGAAGTGCAGGCATTTAGGAGTGTTTTTTGTTTGTTTGTTTTGTTTTCTAGGATCATCTTTAAAGGAGGTGTCCTAATGGAGATGGAACAATATTGGATTAAACTAGATCTTTATAGAAAGAAAAAATAAATGCAAAAGTCAGTAATATATTTGGTAAATCTGTGTGGATGCATGAGACATATTTTATGGTGTCATGGACATTGAAAGGAGAATTGTAGCTCTAGTTAAAAGAAAGCAGTGATTCTCTTGAAGGAGACCAGGGCTGGGAGACAGGAGATTGTGGATTCTCTGGAGCCTTTTTAGCTTCAAGGTAACCAGCATCCTTTTGGGCTGTATCTGATGTCATAGCCCAGGGCATGCCCGGTTATTTTTCCCCAATCATCCCTAAGCTATGAAGCTATATTTTTGTTGACATTGACCTCTGTTTAATCAATACAGGTAATAAGTATGGCGAGAGCTGAGATTTTCCTTGCTGGTTTATTGCCTCTCAGAGAAACAGAGAGCAAAGGAAGTTGGGAGAAGTTGGAGATTCTCATTGCTCCTCCAAGGAGCCTCCAACGTAGCTGGACCATCCCTCCAGACCAAAGTCTTCTGTCCTGGAGGCTTTGGTGGGGGCGGACTCTAAGACCTCCTACTGGGCCTTTGTACCTTAGACAAGCTTCTTAACTCTCAGAATCTCCTTTCAGTAGATAAGGGCATGCGTTTTGGATTCAGGAAGACCTGCGTTTGAATCTGGACTCCGACTTTCGTGCCAGGCCCGGGAACACAGATAAGTAAATTCAGTTGGGTGGTGGCTCCGTTTCTTCACTTGTGATATCGGATTAGTATCTTCCCCGGATCACTGTGGTAACTGCTGCTTGTCAATCCCCATCTTGGTTTGGAATAATGAAGTCTTGAGATGGATTGATCAGCTCGTTGAAAATAAATATGCAAGGTTGACAGGGGATGTGAAGTTCAACCACGCAGCAAAATTCTTCATTGATCCACCCCGTAAGAAATCAAGCGGAGCAGGAGAGCTTGATTTAGCACAGAAAATAGTTTTCAGCTCTGATTCGACCGCTAACTTAATATTCGATGTTAACTGTGTCCCTTCCGTCCTCTGCTGGTCCAGCAAAAGCTGGACACCAATGCATGGCTTGGCTGTGGGCCTGGAGTGAATCAGCAGAGGTCAATGTGGGGCCAGAATCCTGCTCTGGAGGCTTCTTGGAGCTTTTAACAACATCCTAAAACAGCAGCGCAAGATCCATTCCATGCTGGGCGTGGCAAAAGGTGCTATGGGTGTAGAGGTGGTAAAACAAGATTTCTGCCCTCAGACAGCTTACAATTTAGTTGATGAGACAGATACAGACAAGGTCATTCCCTGTTGATTCCCCTTGCTCAGCACAATGCCACAGTGAGAAGCCCTGAGCTCAGCGTGGGCCTGCCTCCTGGTGATTCCTGCAGCTCTGCTGTCTTTCCACCTCTGGGCCTTTGCACCTCCTCGCCCTAATCTGCTAAACTGGCTCATTCCTAGTCATCTTTTGGGACTTAGTTCTGCTATCCCCAGGAAGCCTTCCTTGAGTCTCCAAAGCCAGGGTAGGGACTGCCTTGGTGCTCCCAGAGCCCCAGCATGCACTTAGTATGACCCCAGTTAGAGAGTGTTGTAATTACCTGGTTCCCTCCCAAGTCCCACCTTATACTTGAAATTCTTGGGGAGCGGGGATGCTTCTTTGCCAGGGGCATTGTTGGAGCTCATTAAAGTTGTTTTTGTGCACTGAATAAAGTCAGGCTTTGGAGAATGGGAAGGTAAGAAATGGAGCGGGTTCTCCTGGCTTTGGAATGTAAATATGTGTCGAAGCATGTGTGCAGGAGTTGGGGGAGGGGTGACAGGGAATGGGGGGCGGAGGTATCTTTCACTGAGTGGACAGATCCTCCACTCTACCTCCTCCTTTGATCTTAGTCCTTAAGAGACTTTGGATTCTCCATGAGGAGGCTGAGGTACACAGCACAATCAATCCCTCTCTACAGCTTCCAGATGTGGAGGCTTCCAGCCCATTCATGGTCGACAATTGTTTATCGAGCACCTACTGTGTGTCAGGCACTATGAAAACCATGGGGTTATATCTGTAATCAAGACAGACAAGGTCTCTGTCCTCCTGGAGGGCAAATTCTAGCAGACAAGGTCCAAATAAGCAAAGTCAGATATCATTTCCAAACAGGATTGATTCCAGGAAGGGCATTCTCAAGGGACTAGATAGTACTTAACTGCGTGCATGTGGGTGGGGGTGGGGTACGTTAGGCAGCCATGGACAAGGATGATGATCAGTGGAGTTGATATCTGAGCAGAGCCTTGAATGTGGAGAAGGAGATATGAGAGGGGCAGGAGGAAGAGAAATTTTGGAAGATAGAAGAACATGTACAGAATCACCAAAGTTGGGGGAAAACCTGGCAAGTTCTAGGAGCTAATAGGAAACCACCATGGGTGGAGTGAGTTCATGGAGATGCTTGGGTCTGGCTGAACAACAGGGCTGGCCGCTCTGTTGGCAGATTGCTCTTTCTTTAATAAGAAGGCATTGTGAGGATATTTTTCCCTCGGTTGCACAAGAAAATAGATTGCTAATGTTTATTGGGCATTGTACCATGTTAAGTGCTTTACATTATTGATCTCTTTAGAACTCATCAGAAACTTTATGGAATATGAGCTGATGTTTTTATTCCCATTTTTCAGTTAAGGAAACTGAGGCACAAAGAGACTCAATTTGCCCCAAATACAGGAAGTGGCCGATCTGGGATTTGAACCCAGGGAGTAGGGATGACTGCACTCTCAGATGCTAAGTTACTCAGTAGTTTTTGTCTTTGATGATGTTCATGTCAGTCTCTTCTTGGACTAACTCTTCTCTCTCTAGCCCCCTAAAGCTGAGAGTCCAACGAGGTCATTGCTAATAGTGGTGATCCCTATTTCACTGGATGACACCCCATCTGTGTTATAAAAGCCTTCAGGTTCTCCCTGCTCCAGGACAAATCTCACCCAGCAGCACTCATATGAAATGGCCCTTCCTTGCTCTGGTTTTCTGGGTCTCTCCCCAGTGGCTATTTCTCATCGGCTCTTGTTGGAACACCTTGACAACAGTGATTTGTAAGTCAGGGGTGGTGTCAACTGGTGCTCCCCAGAGCGGGAAATCTATAATGGCAGCTATAGCAACCTCAAGTAACATCCAACAGGTAGTAAATACTGATACCCATGTAAGCACTAAATAGACACCCATCGAAGCACTAGATAGATACTCAGGTAAGAACTAAAGATATACTCAGGTAAGCACTAAATAGACATCTATCTAAGTACTAGATAGATACTCAGGTAAGCACTAAAGAGATACTCAGGTAAGCACTAAATAGATACTCAGGTAAACACTAAATAGACACCCAAGTAAGCACTAAGTAGATACCCAGGTAATTACTCTCCATGCACTAACTCATGTGTGCATCATAGTAAACTTGGGAAGTAGTCACTATTAATATATCCATTTTACAGATGAGAAAACCAAGGTGCACACAGGTGAAGCAACTTGTCTGAAGCCAGTTAGAAAGAGGCAGAATCTGAGCCCAGCTGATCTGGCCCAGGGCCTGCACTCGGTCCCACTGGGTAATGCTGAGTCCCCAGCATCATTCCTGAGCAGAAGCCACACTGTGTGCTGCGCTCTCCGAGCTCGTGCCCCGCGTTGTTCTGCTATGGTTAGATGCGCTTGAGTGTCCTCCAAAGGGTCATGTGCTGGAAGCTTGTTCTCCAATGTGACGACAGTGAGAGGTGGTGGGTCTTTAAAAGGTGGGGCTCAGAAGAAGGTGACTAGGTCACAGGAGCATAGCCCTTGGAAGGGATTAGCATGGTTCTCGAAAAACTGGGTTAGTTCTGTTGAGAATGAGTTGTTACAAAGTGCAGCCACCCCAAGCCTTCTGCGCGTGGCGGATTCCCTTTCTGCTTCTCCTCCATATTGGGATGCAGCCGAAGGACCTCACTGGAGGCCAAACAGATGGACTGCCTGACCTTGGACGTTAGCCTCTAAAGAGCTAAATCAACCTCTTTTTTTTCCCCACACATTACCCAGCATCAGGTATTTTGTTAATGCAACACAACAGAGACTAAGACAGTTCCTGAATCCCCAAAACTATATTGTCAGGGCCCCTTGCCCTCGTGAACACTTCTTAATATCCGTCTTCTTGGGGCTTGGACTCCAGATGCAAGGCCCCTATTTCTTCCTTCCACCATCGCCCCCCACCCCTCTAGTGCCAGTCAACTTCCACACGTGACACTGCAGATCTCCCAACTCATTAGATCCCCAAGACAGCCTTGATTCCCCTTTTCTCAGCGAGATGTCCTGAAAAGTCTGCCCACTTGACGGATCATTTCCTCTATATCTTTTTTTTCTTTACACAAAAGCTGGAGCCATCAGAGAAAATATTTATTTATCCAAATCTCTGAGAAGCTCTGCATTCAGCCTGCTTTTTCTTTTCTTTTTTTTTTTTTCTCCAAATGGGCATTGTTCAGCTGGGAACAAGAGGGATTGACTTTTGAAGCCAAAATTATATCCTAGGACCAATACCAATTTTATGCTACAAAAGATTTCTAAGGACAGCTGCGGTAAGCATTCCATTTGCTCATGAGGTGGGCTGGGGGCAGGGCCAAGAGAGCTCAGCCCCTGAGATTTTTCACCTGGAGGTCAATTCCTCATGGGGCGAAGGCTTTGGAAGGAAAGCTGAGTGGCTGCCGCCGCCGAGGCAGGAGATGAAAGCCCGGGAGCTTTCTGTAAACACAGCCTGCAGCTCAAGCAGGCTCCGTCTCCGGATGCTCCTCATCAGGATAGATACAGATGAAACCCCGTGAAGGGATTCATCAGGATGCACTTGGCAGGATCTGGGATCTTGGGTACCAGCGCTCTGGTTTCAAGACCTATGCTGTGGGGGATGGTGACCTCTGGTGAGGACCTCTGGTGGGGGCCAGGAAGTGCCCCTGTGACTGAGCTCACCTGCCACTGGTCACTTGCCTTTCATATCTGCTTTTCAGTTGGGAAAGCACATGACCCTTCTTCTCACATCATTTAGCTACAATCAATTTCATTTACTGTTCCCCACTCGAACCTTTGCCAAGAAGAAACTTCTTTAGAATTTAGAATCACTGGGTGAAAAATTAGGCTCAGTTTCTAGTCCAAGGTTCTGGCAAATTTCACCATCTCCCTGCAGACAATACATCAACACAGCTACAAATGGACTTCAAACACAGGCATAAAGAATTGGCCACACACTCGGGACTTGGAGCTGAGCTCGCTGCTCAAACTGAGTTTTACGTGCATTTTTTTCTATAGCATATTTAGAGCATTTTCCTGTAGGTGTATGTTGAGACTCCAGAAATAAGCTGTGTCTTAGGATGTCAAAATCCTCATCTACTTTTGGTGTGACTCAGCAATTCTAAAGTAGGGGTCTGCCCTGGAGTAGAGCAAATGTTAGCACCAAACTTGTACAGAAAACCATGACAGCATTCTTCATAATAGCACCAAACTGGAGACAACACACATGCCCATCAACTTGCAAATGAATAAACAAAATGTAGCATGTCCCTACAAACAGAGGGCTCCCAGGCAATGAAAATGAACCAGCAGCCGATTCATGGGCTAACAAGGATAGACCTTCAAATGCAAGATGATGTGTTTAGGGGAAAGCCAGACAGAAAAGATGACATGGTGCATAAGTCCATGTATATGAAATTTCTAGAAAAGGCTAAATTAGAGAGTCAGGAGGGTACTTCGGATGGGAACGATGAGTAGGGCAATTGACAGCACATGGACAGGAGAGAATTTGGGGATTAATAAAAGAGTTCTAAAACTGGATTGTGGTGCTGACTGCACAGTTTAGAAATGTACTGAAACTCACACAACTGCCAACTGCACATTTGCTATCATAGGTCTTAAGGTAGATAAACCATACCTCAGTAAAGAGATAGGGTGATAAGAAAGAATCCTCCTGACTTCTTTCTCTCCTTTCTTTTTTTTTAGGTAGTGCTGGGGATTGAACTCAGAGGCATTCTACCTCTAAGCTACACCCTCGGCCCTTTTTATTTTTTAGTTTGAAACAGTCTCATCAAGTTGCGAAGGCTGGCCATGAACCTGCAATCCTCCTGTCTCAGCTTTCCAAGTACTAGGATTACAAATGTGCACCACCATGACCAGCCCCTTCTTCCTTCATTCTTCTCTCCTTCCCTCTTTCTATTCCTCTCTAAATATTTTCTAAGCCTCAAAAATGTCCCTGGCCTTGCACTAAGCACTGCAGTCCTTCATGTATCCACTCAGCAAATACTTGCAGAGTGCTGACCGTGTGCCAGGCACAGGCGTGGGGGCTGGGGACACAGGAGGGAACGACATCCCTGTCTGTGTCAGGACGCCCTGTGAGCTTTGGTCAGAGAAGGACCGGAGAGCGATGGTGATGGACATCGGGGCCAGGGGCCAGGGGAGGCCTGAGGATACGAACTTTGAGCGGCAGCCCCAGTGAAACCAAGAAGCCTACAAGAAGCCTGGGGATGATCTGGCAGAAGAGGAGGCGGAGGAAGTGGCCAGCGTGAAGCTCTGAGACAGACGTGTCTGAGGGGCAGAGTTGGGCTGTTGTGGCCAGAGAAGGAGGAGTGGGAGGGAAGGGGAAAGGCAGGGCCAGAATCACGCTGCTGCAAGGACTTTGGGTTTTAGTTTAAGAATGATGAGGCCAGAGTGGTGGTGCGCGCCTGTAATCACAGTACTTGGGAAGCTGAGACAGGAAGATTGCAGGTTCGAGGACAGCCTCAGCAACTTAGCAAGACTGTCAGCAACCTAGCGAGACTCTGGTTCAAAAATAAAAACAAAAAAGAGGGATGGCAGTATAGCTTGGAGGTAGAATGCCCCTAAGTTTAATCCTCAGTACCACAAAAAGGAAAAAAAAAAGACTGATGGGAGGAAGGAGGGGTGGGGAGATGTTGGTTAAAGTATAAGTAGTTATAATTAAGTAGTAGGGGCAGTCCAGAATAGGCAAATAGATATACAGAAAGTACACCAGTGGCAGTCCAGAAGGGCCACGTGTTCCTGGCTAAGAAGTCTGGAACACTTCCAAAAGGCCAATGTTTCCCTGAATAGTGGCTACACGACACTGGAGCTAAGCAAATTGATGCAGGCGACACACGGGGCAGACACTGTTATGTAGAGGGCTACAGATCACTCATCTATTTAGTTCAACGGGAATTTTAGAAAAATATATAATTAGTCTATCTAACCTATGATTTCATAGATATTACTCCAGGTGGGAGAATTTTTTTTTTTAACATACATGGTTGAACGATGTGAAAGCATTAATGTTATATATATTATTAGTGTTTATGTTGCTTTGTCATATCAAAACACCAAGAACCACCTCAATGCCCATCCACGAGGGTCAAAGAATGAGGCAAGTGAATCCAAAACCGTCTTAAAACTAAGGGGGTTTTGAATATCTCGAGATAGAAGGAGCTCTAAAGTGTATTGTTAACTTACAAAAGCAATTGGAGGAACATTGTGTCTGATATGTTCCCATTTATTTTTGAAAAGTGTGCGTGTGTGTGTGTGTGTGTGTGTGTGTGTGTGTGTGTGTGTTTGCTTATATATGACACAGACTTTCTCTGGAAGGACACACAAGACATTGATAACAGTGGATCTCTCTGGGAAGGGGCCTAGCTGGCAGGGCGGATGGGTGGATTTGCTATACAGGTGTTCCTCTACTTAGGCTGGGGTGATGGTCTGATAAATGCATCTTAAGTTGAAAATATAGTAAGTCAAAATGCATTTGATGAGCCAGCCTTGGTGGCGCACGCTTGTAATCCCAGCATTCGGGAGGCTGAGACTGGAGGATCCAGGTTCGCGGCCAGCCTCAGCTACCTAGTGAGGCACTCCGCAACTTAGTGAGACCCTGTTTCAAAATAAAGAATAAAAAATAGGGCTGGGGGTATAGCTCGGAGGTAGAATGCCCCTGAGTTCAATCCCCACTACCGCAAAAAAAAAAAAAAATGCATTTGGTGCCCCTTACTGACCAGACGTCCTAGCTTAGCCCACAGTGCAGGGTAGAATATCCACTGTGGCCAGGGAGCTGTGACTTGCTGTTGCTGCTTGGAGTCACAAGGGTACCTGGGGAGAACAAAATTCAAAATTTGAAGTCTGGTTTCTACTGAGTTTGGTTTCTACAATTATTTTGACATCATTGTAAAGACAAAATATCCTCGGCTGAGTCCTGATACGTTGGGGCTCATCTGAACACCATTTTGTAACTTTTGCATTTCCAATCATATAAATGCATCCAAGTACAATCCAATCCCTTATTCTTAGTAACAGTGAAGGTGGTCTCTACGGCAAAGCTCTCCGTGGTGTTACATGTGTGTCGAGTGTCAGAGGCAGGGGGCGCCATGGCAGAGCTGAGCAGATGAGAGTGTTACAAGTGGACTTCACTGAGTTCGTGGCTCGTCCATGGTACTTGGTATCAGCTCTTTCTTCCATGTTCACATCTAGGTCCTTCTTTTAATTCATAAGACTCCTGTGGGATGGGTCCCCTCTGCAAGAGTGAGCGCCGTTCATTAGGATAACTGTGACTCAGGTCCAAACAAGCCTCTGTGTCCGGATGACCTGGGTGAGCTGGCTGCGGGACTGTGAGCACTTGGCCATGAGTCTGAGCATGAACAGCACTCCAGTGCCGATCCAGGCCGGGATCCGGGCTCAGCCTGCCTCCTTCTTCCTCGGCAAGCCTCACCAAGTCTCTGCAGTCTTGACCCTCAGTTTCTTCTTCTGCAGAACTGAAGTGACAACTCGACTTCTGTCCCTGGGGTTATGGTGGGGAGGGTGTCCAGAAGCAGTGCAAGTAGATGCAAGTAGAGCGTTTAGCGCCCCTGACAGGGAAGACAGACGACTCAATTCGCTCAGCACCAGGGTCACGGCAAGTCAAAAACGCTTCTCTCAAACAGGAAGCCTTTGGACACCTGCCTTAGGTGCTGTGGAGTGCGAGAGAGAGCTCTGTCCCAGAGGACCCCCCAGGGTTGGTAGAGCCATGACCTCCTGCTGAAATCAAAACAACACTTAGAGTGTACATAGCATGGCAGGAAGAATCCGACCTCCCATGTACTGCAGAGGAACAGGAAGCCATTTCACCAGCTATTCAGATGACTATCGAATCACAAAGTGAGGTTTCCGCCTTTCCTGCTTCCTTCAGCTTTTTCTGCTGTGTCGCCGGGAACCTCTCAGTGAGAGTTTTTGTGTCTTTCAAGCCCCTTTGACGCCTGCCAGCCCCCCTTTAGGACCAAGGGAAAGGCACTCATTTAAATAGCTACCTTTTGTTTATGGCATTATTTGTGATCTTCTTATAATGACGTTGGACAAGTTTTCTTTAAAATACACGTCTATATCAGGAGGCTATGTGATCAGGAAGATCACAGATTCAAGGCCAACATCAGCAACTCAGAGAGATCCTTGGCAACTTAGTGAGACTGTTTAAAAAATTAAAAGAAAAGGGAGGGGGCTGGGAGATAAAATGCCCCTGCACTCAATCCCCGGTATAATAAATAAATAAATAAATAAAAATGGAAGAACATGGTTAAGTCAAGTCTAGAAGTGGTATCGCGCGATATGGGAAATTTCATGTAGGTGGGATCTAAATGACAGAGAGGAACATTCCAGCAGGTGGTGGAAGAATGGGCCACAGAAACTTAGGATGGAGAGGTGAGAGGGGTCAGTGTTTCCTAGGTGGGGGGAGGGTGGAGCTGGGCTTGATTCGAACCCTCAGGAAGGGCCAGGGCAAAACAGATCCAGGGTAAAGAGACTTCCTGGCTGGTTGAGAATTGGAGGGTACACAGCTGCACGGCGCGGCTCACCTGTGTTCCCAGTGCAGAGTTCAAATGGCGCTTTCCCCAGAAGCCTTCCCTGGCCTCACTGTAGGTCCGGTCCCCTGCCCCCTCCTCTGAGACCCGTCTTTGCCTTTTTGTAAAATTCAGAACACTCTCACAGCTTGCAATTGCCTGTCTATTTGTGTGATGGTTGCATTAATGCCCATTCCTGCCCACGACCTCTCATTACGTCCGCTACAAGATTCTTCAGGGCAGATACTCTGCCTAGTTTTGTTACTGGTGAGTCCTTAATGTCTAGTATAATGTTTGGCACAAGCTATTGACTCAGCCATTTGTCTGATCGATCAATCCAACTGATGAATTAATCAATCTATTAATTTACTCATTAATGGCCCTGTTTTGTCCCAAGGTTGTCTGTGGGGCAGGGAAGAGGGAGCTGGCCACCCCAGGGTCTGAGACTTCCGTTGAAAACTTCTAACTGCAACGAGGAAATGCCTCTGAGGCTTTGCTTTTGTCTCAGAGTGGATGAGCAGGAGGTATTCTGAGCCAGAATGTATCTGATTGCTTTAATCTGTCATTGCCACTGCTCATTAATAGTGAAATAATTTAGCATTTTCCCCCTAAAACATCTTCTGGCAAATTGACTTTCCAGGAAGATGCACCCTCCTCATGTAGAGCTCGACCCCTCCCACCCCACGCCCAGGTTTGGAGAAGCTTGTCCTTGGAGACCTACATTTTTTAGCAGAGTTCGTGTCCTTCAATGCCAGCACACCCAGGGAAAGGACGAGGCCATCTCTTGGTTCTTTGGGTGTCTCCCCTCCTTTGTTTCCCCAGTTTCATCCATACTGCCTCCTGCTCTAGTAGTTTTACCATCGTGCTCCTCTGACGCCCCCAGCATACAGTATAGTACAGGATCTTAACCCCCGGCATACACTACAGCACAGGATCTTAACCCAGGAAGGGCCAGGGTGAAGTAGATTCAGGAGAAAGGGACTTCCTGGCTCCCTCCAACTTGAATGCCTCTCAGAACAATGGGGCTTGTTAAAACAGATTTCTTAGTCAAGCCCCTCCCCTCCCTCCACAATTTCTGATTCTAGAGGTCCCTGCCGGGCTGGAGATTTTGCATTTCTAACAAGTTCTCTGATGATTCCCAAAGCTGCTGGTTCAGGGACCACTCTTTGGAAACCACTGTTTTCACGTGAACTCTGATTACACGTTTAGTGCATCTGGGGGCTGAACAGACTCCAGATGTGCAGGCCTTGCACCCGACCGGCTGAGCCAGAATCTCTAGAGAGGAAGCTGAATTACTCCCCTGTTTGAAGTTCCCCTAGGAATTCTAGTGCTTTAAAGCCCAGAGACGCTGGGGTTGGAGAGTCCAGTTTATCTAGCTCTCAAAAGACCACGTTCCCAATACACCACTGTGCACCTGTCCTGGCTAGGAGTCTCTTCTCCACATTAGCTTATCTGATCCTCACTTTACAGTTGAGGAAACTGAGGCTCAGAGAGGTGCAGTCTCTTGCCTAAGGTGGCAATGGTGGAACCAGCACCCAGAGCTGTCTCTCTCAAGTGCTGCTCTCTCTGGGGACGTTATCTGGGAGGTCTGGTGTGGAAAGTCGAAACACCTATGCTTGCATTCTGGTCCCACCACTTGGTGGAACTTGGTGATCAGGTGACCTTGGGTAACAGCTTTTCTCTGAGCTTCAGTCCCTTCGCCTGTCAAGTGGGCTGATGCCGTCTTGCCCCCTGGACGCCACATCCACCTCCATCGCCTCACACAGTCTCCTCTTTCTAGTCTTAGTGCTGCGTCCTCCTCCTTAGGCACCTCAGAGACCATTTCATTCCCTGCCCTGGACTCCCCGAGATTCTAGGAGAAATCCCACGAAGCCCCTTTGCCTGCCGAAGTTGTAAGACAGAGGTCATATCAAGTTGCCACTCACGCATCATCTGATATAATCCGTGCAAGCACTCCCCGGGGCAGACGTCCCCTCTGCCCACTGTTACTGGGAGGGTTGATAAGCTAAGGAGGGGCTGGGTGAGCCACCTATCCAAGCACTCTCCTCACGTGTACGCTTATCACACCTGCCAACAAAACAAAAACACACCAAAAACCAAAATCCTTCACTTTCAAAGCTAAGAGCAACACTTCCTGCTGCAAAAGACTTTATTTTCATCCCAAAGCAGACGGCAAAGGGTTGGCATCCTGGGCCGTTACTTAGCAGAGCTTGCTGCCTCCTCCCCCATGCCAGTCCTCTCCCCAGACTCCCTCTCCTTCCTGCAGGCCAGCTCCCACCCACGGCCGCCCACACACCTCATGGGCTCCAGGCTGGAAGCCCGGAGCTGCCGCCAGGCATTTGGCAGCTTTGTGTTTCTCAAGATCTCCTGGGCGCTTTGGGGCACCTGTGTGATTCACTCTGCTCGCTCTCCCTCTCTTTAAGCTGAGGATGGCTCTATCCTCCTCTCTGGAAAAGTCCCAGCCATCATCTGTGCTCTGAAAAGCGTCCCTCCTGCCTTCCCTTGGCACTCCAAGGCAGCAGCCAGGTTTTGAGGGAATTTGGAGGTGACTGGGGCGGGGAGGGGGCGTCTGTCTCTGCTGGCCCAGGTGGGTTCCTAGAGAGATGCCGTGGAAGAAGAGAAAGGAGAGCTTCCCGACTCTGGAGCCAGGATGTCTTGCTCGCAGCTGTCCCTTTCCTTCCTTCCTTGGCCGGAATCAAGCGCAGACTGCTTGGGTCTACTTGCGTCTGGTGTATCCACCCCCTGAACTTGGACTCGCTGAAATATCCTCCAATCCATCTTCAGTCGCGCCAACCTGCTTCCCCTGCCTCCCCCACAAAAACTCTCCCATCTTTATGCCAACACAGCCCCCAAGCCTGGCCCTCCTCAGGCAGGGAATATGCTCTGCAACTATACTTCAATGAGAATTTGGAAGTCAGAAAGACCTGAGTTCAAATCCAGCCCGGTTCCTGGCGTCCATTCTGACCGTGGTGATGAATGCACTTTGCCTGTCTGAAACTCTGTTTCTTTATCTGAAAAATGGGGGGTTAAATGCCTTCCAGGGCTGTGGAGGAGCTCAAACTGGGCAATGCTGGGGGGTGGGGGTGGGATGGGGGTCCCTGGCACCTAGGAGGGACTTGAGACTTGCTCTCCCCTTCCCTGCCAGGGCTGATGCTGAGATTCATTCAGGTTTGCCTGGTGGTGACTTTACACAGTGACTTCTGCCTTTAAATACATTTTTATTATCTCATTTAATGTCCACAGTACCTCAATGTGTTGCTAGTCTCTCAAAACCTCCTTTTCTTTCTT
>PVLC010023291.1:0-16868 GCA_004027655.1 Graphiurus murinus
GCCTGATTGTCTCCACCTGGTCTTGGGGAATTTTTGAGATAATGACTGTTTCCCACGTATTCGGGGTCATATTTGTTTTTCTAAGCATATAAAAACCCTATCTTCGCCTAATAAAGTTGAACATTATTCCCCTCGCGAGGTTGTGTCTGTGTCTGTCTGTTTGTGCGTCTGTCTGTCTTTTGTGTTTAAGCTTCCAGTGTGGACTGCAGGATAGGGAAACTGAGGCAGCAAGCGTGCCACAACTAGTAAATTTAAAAAACTTTTAGTTTGCTGGGAGTGGTGGCACATGCTTGTAATCCCAGTACTTGGGAGGCTGAGACAGGAGGATTGCAGGTTCGAGGCTAGCCTCACTACTTAGTGAGACCCTGTTTCAAAATAAAGAACAAAAAATAGAGATGGGGGTGCATCTCACAGGTAGAAGGCCTCTGGGTTCAATCCCTAGTACTGCAAAACAAACAAACAAACAAACAAACAGAAAACAACCTTTTAGTTTAATATAATATTAGTCCCTTCCTTCCTTCCTTCCTTCCTTCCTTCCTTCCTTCCTTCCTTCCTTCCTTCCTTTTCCTTTCCCAGGGGCATTCTCGAATTTAGGGTCTCACTAAATTGCTAAATTGCTGAGAGCCTTGCTAGATTTCTGAAGCTGGCTTTGTACCCATGATCCTCCTGTCTCAGCCTCCCAAGTGCCCCATCATACTCGGCTTCTTTCTTTCAATAACTATAGGTATTATCTGATTAATCACTGGGAAATTATATGTGAATTCATACTACAAATGACTTAAAGTGTCTAACACCATAATTTAAGGTAATCTTTAATGTGTGTGTGTGTGTGTGTGTGTGTGTGTGTGTGTGGTCCTAGAGATTGAATCCAGAGGCATTCTACCTCCAAGTTACACCTCTAGCTCTGTTTTATTTTTTATTTTGAAACAGGGTCTCACTAAGTTACTGAGAGTCTTGTTAAGTTGCTGAGGGTGGCTTCAAACCTATGATCCTCCTGTCTCAGTCTCCTAAGTATTGGGATTACACGTGTATACTCCCATGCCCAGTTTGTCTTTGATTTTTAAGATTTCTAAAGAAAATATGAGGTTCCTCATAGGCCAAGGAAACACTCTAGATTCAAAAACCTGGTATATGTTTTGCTTAATCTGCAGAAATATTTTAAAACAGACTAGATTCCACACTTTATTCGTTTTCTCTAAAAAGTTTTGGCATGACACATTCATACTTCACACAAGGCAATGCTCCCATTTTTTCTGTTGCTTGGGGAAGTTTTAAAAAAGGCAGTCAAAGGGAAGAAGGAAGCTGATTGAAAGCAAAAACAAAATGGAAAATCAAATCAGCAAATAGGCACTCTGGCAACACAACTACTCACATTCTGTTATCAACCAAATATTGCCTGACTGGGACATTTTATAATGACGTTTAGTTTGCTAAAGGGGTTCCATTTTTCTTTCAAAATGTAACTGTGTCAGATCTTTCAAATAATCATGAAATCACACCAACTACTAGTTGTCAATGGTGTCCTCAATCAGTAAAAACAAGTATTAGATAACACTAGTATTTATGGAGTGTCTATTATCTACCTAGTACTAGGCTGGGCATTTCACATATGATATCTCATAAAGTAATTTAAGAGATACTATATTTATAAAGTTTTAGATAAATCTATAAGGCATACAGAAATTCTAGGGAGTCAGAAAAGCAAAAAATGAAATTATTAATCCACCACCCCCTTTTGTACTGAGGGATTGAATCCAGGGATATTTACCTACAAGCTAAATTCCTAAGTCTAATTTTATTTCTTTTTTTTTTTTTTTTTTGCGGTACTGGGGATTGAACTCAGGGGCATTCTACCTCCGAGCTATACCCCCAGCCCTATTTTTTATTCTTTATTTTGAAACCAGGTCTCACTAAGTTGCGGAGGGCTTCATTAGGTAGCTGAGGCTGGCCGCGAACCCGGATCCTCCGGTCTCAGCCTCCCGAATGCTGGGATTACAAGCGTGCACCACCACGCCCGGCTAATTCTATTTCTTATTTTGAAACAGGGTCTCACTAAGTTGCTAATGCTCGCTTGGAACCAGTAATTTTCCAGTCTCAGCCTCTCAAATATTGGAATTATAGGCATGTACCACCACACCCAGATTCCTACTCTCTCTCTCTCTCTTTTTTTTTTTTTTTTTTTTTTTTTTTTTTTTTTTTTGTGGTGGTGGTGCTGAGTATTGAACCCAGGGTCATTCTACCTCCAAAATATACCCCCAGACCTATTTTATTTTTTATTTGGAAACAGGGTCTCTGCAATCCTCCTGTCTCAGCCTCACAAGTACTGGGATTACAGGCATGTGCTATCTCACCTGGCCCTGTCTTCTTACTTTTGAAGTAGACAGACTGTCAATTCTTCTGTGGCCTTTTGAGTTGGGTATTGATCACCAGATGTGTGAAGTTATGAAGGATGACATGGTAGTTTTAAAATATGTACAGAACCTTTTTGTCATTACTTTTGTCAGGAGCTATAATCTATGAATCTTCATGGAAACTGGCTGGCATTTGATTCCACTTTGACCAGTAGAGTCCAAAGTTAATGACACTATGACTTCCCAGGCAAAGATATAAAAGGCAATATATAACTTTCTCTTTGTTTGCTGGAATACTTGCTCTTGTTTTGTTGTTGTTGTTTTGGTACTAGGGATTGAACCCAAGGTATTCTACCTCCAAGCTACACCTTCAGCCCTTTTTATTTTTTCTTTTGAAATGAGGTCTTGCAAAGTTACCTACCACAACTAGCCTTGAACCTGCAATTCTCCGGTGTCAGCTTCCCAGGTACTGGGATTGTAGGCTCATGCCATCGCACCTGTCTTAGAATACTTGCTCTTGAAGACATCAGTTACCAAGAGAGCATTCTGCCTGCTCTAAGGCCACTGTGTGCAAGAAGAGCCAAACTAGTCCATGTAGAAAGAGCAACGTAGAGAGGCCCTGAGACATAGAGCTGCCCAGTCAGCCACCAGTTGCTCCAGCCTATCCTCCTGCTTCCTTCTCTTCCTCCAGGTGTTACAACTCCAGCCACCCTCACACAGAGAGACTGCAAGATCCAGGACTGCCTGGTCACATCCTTCCCACATTTCTGACCCAGATAAAATGCACGATATAGAGCTGGACATGGTGGCACATGGCTGTAATCCCAGTACTTGGTAGGCTGAGATAGGAGAATTGCAGATTCAAGGCCAGCCTCAACAACACAGCAAGACGCTCAGGAATCTGGCAAGACCCTGTTTCAAAACAAAAAATAAAAAGGGCTAGGGTGTAGCTTGGAGGTAGAATGCCCTTGGATTCAATCCCCAGTACCACAAAACAAGCAAACAAACAAGCAACAAAAAAGTTTAATAAAATGATTATTGCTGCCAGGTCTGGTGGCACATGCCTATAATCTCTGTACTTGGGAGGCTGAGACAGGAGAATCACAGGTTCACTTGCTCTCAACAAGGAGCAAGACTTTCAAATAGGGCTGGGAGTGTAGCTTGGAGGTAGAATGCCCCTCCAAGCTACACTCCCAGTAACACACACACACACACACACACACATATATTAAATAAATAAATAAATAAAATGATTATTGAAGTTTAATCAAATAAATTTGGAGTGGTTTGTCACTAGAACATAAATAAATTTTTTAGTTTTTAATATTTTTATATTGAAAATTTTCAAATATATTTTAGAGTAGAGAGATTATACAATGAACTCTCATGTACATTACCCAGATTTGGCACTTACTGAAATTTCTCCCATATTTTCTTCCTTTATTCCCTTTTATTCTTTGCCAAAATATTTTAAACCAAATTCCAGACTGTCATGTTAATATATGATACTTTATTATGAATACCAAAAATTAAACATTTTCTAACATAATCAAAATTTTATCACATGTAACAAATTTAATAATTTTCTGGCATTATCTGATGTCCAGGCCTGATTGTCTCAAAAATATGTTTCTATGGCTGTTAGAATCAGAATCCTAACGATGTCTACACATAGCCTTTGGCTATCTCTTTTAGCCTAAAATAGTTATACCCTCTCCTCCCCCTCTCCCCTCCCCCCTGGCCATTAACTAGTTGCAAGAACCAAACAAATTGCCGGAGAAATATTTGCATTCTTCTGGTGTCATTTAACTTGTGCCTCCATCCCCTGTAATTCCTGTAAATGAAACTTGGCTCTAAAGTATTGAGTAGATGCAGGGTCAACTTCTTTCTCCTCAAGGATACTTATTAAGTGCTGTGTGCTTCGTAATGCATCATATCAGGAGGCACACAATATCTTGTGTGCTTCTAGAGATGTGGAAAATTGATCAGTCATAGACTGACAGCCTTATCCTTTGTGGTAAAGTTTCCATCAGCCATTCAACCAACAGTGACATCCAATGGTGATTATTGTCTGAATCTAGTGTTCATCATTGCTATTGAGTAATCATCACTTCTAGCCCCTTTCAGTCAATAGCACTGGAAAATACCTATATAGATGCTCCTCAATCTACTGTGTCCCTAATAAATGCATCATAACTTGAAAATAACAAGTCCAAAATGCACTTAATACACCTAACCTACTAAACAGCATCGCTTAGCCTTGTCTACCATAAGCATGCTCAGAATACTTACATTACCCTACAGTTGGGCAAAGTCCTCTAACACAACACCTATTTTATAACCAAGTGTTGAATATCTCATGTAATTTGTTATATACCTGTATCCCAAAACACCAGCAACATAGCAAACTGTAGAGGATCTGTTGTTTCCACTTGTGATGGTGTAGGCAACTAGTTGAGGCTCACTAGTGCTACCTAGTATCATGAGTGTTACACATCATACCAGTGGCCCAGGAAAATATCAAAATTCAAAATTACAAGTAAAGTTTTACTGAATCCATATCACTTTCGCATAATCAAAAAGTTGAAACATTGTAAGTCAAATCATGGTAAGTCAGGGATCATCTATCTGTATTTAAAAAAATTATTACAACAATGATGCTTCTTATTCATATTTAACATTGTGATACTATAATGTAAGATTTTTCTACTTACATTCTTTGACTTTTTGCTTGTTTCTTTTATGCTGAAAGCCTTTGTTCCTAATGTCAATATAATTGCCTATTTGCATTAAGCTACAGTATATTTTAAATAGTTTTGAAATAATAATAATGTGATTATTACCTCTAACAATTATGCTACAAGATACAGTTTATTATTTCTTTGTATCTCAATTTGTTTTGGGAATATATTTCATTAAACTGTACCTTTAAAATTATTATTTTCCTTGTGTCTTTTTGTGTTGCTGACATAATAATTAAGCTCATTTGTTTCAGTTCTTTCACTTTGGTTCCAGATAGGCTCATTTGTTTCAGTTTGTTTAAAATTTTTTTGAATTTTATTTTGTATGTGAAATATTTATTTATATTGCTAAGCCATATAAAAAGACATTCAGATAAGTCTCGTTTTATTTCTTTTCTCACCACCCTTGATCCTCCGTTTAGAGATAATCAGTATTAGTTTTGGTTGTTAACTTATTTTCTTTTTGTGTTGCTGGGGATTTAACCAGGTGAAGTTTACCATTGAGCTACATCCCCAACCCTTTTTATTTTCTGCTTTGAGACAGGGTCTTGCTGAGTTGCCCAGGCTGACCTTGAAAATGTGATCCTCCTGCCTCAGTCTCCTGAGTCACTGGGATTACAGGCATGTGCCACCATGCCTTCTGAGTGTTATATTTTTAAAATATATTCATTTATGTATGTTCACTTTGAGACAACATGTTACCCAGAAGACCGGGGCAGGAGGATTACAAGTTTGAGGCCAAACTGGGCAACTTAGCAAGACCATATATCAAAATATAAAAAGGACTGGAGATGTTTATCAGAGGTAGAATGTCCCTGTGTTTAATCCCCAATAACACACACACACACACACACACACACACACAAATTAGTATAGATTATCTCTACTAGTAAATGAAAGTATCGTGCTTCAGTTATATTCTTTAGCCAGGTAACCAAACATTAGTACTTGTTGGTGTTTGAGAAGAATAAATATCAATTATATCTATTAAGGAACAGAGTATACATTTTACACACAATATGCCATTTGGTATTTCTCAAAGTTTATGAGATAAAATGATAGTATCTCCACTTCGAATATGAAGAAACTGAGGTGATTTAAGGTAGTAGTTTGTCAAATACCACTTAGTGAGTAAGTAGCAAAATCAGGGTTAGACCCAAGGTCTGTTTGACACCAAATTGTTGCTCTTCACCACCTTGGTTATAGCAGTTTGACTACACCAGCTCTATATTGCCATGTAGGGACATGCTACGCAGCACCCCTGTGGTTATAAAAAATTCTTTCATAACTTTCCAACTGTGAGTTTATTTAAGAAGTCTGTCATGTTTACTTTTAAACTTTTGAGTTTCTGTTATGTTTTTAAAAAGTGATTAATAGAGCTTTCATGGAAATTATTCCCATGATGATGATCATTATTAATATGAGAGCCTTGTGAAGTAAGGATAATTATGGTCCACTTACTCTATTTTGGTTAGAGACAGTCAATAAGAAGATGCAAACTAGCGTCGTGGCACACACTTGTAATCCCAGCATTTGGGAGGCTGAGACCGGAGGATCCGGGCTCGCGGCCAGCCTCAGCTACCTAGTGAGGCACTCCGCAACTTAGTGAGACCCTGTTTCAAAATAAAGAATAAAAAATAGGGCTGGGCGTATAGCTCGGAGGTAGAAAGCCCCTGAGTTCCATTCTCTGTACCGCAAAAAAAAAAAAAAAAAAAAAAAAAGATGCAAACTACGATGCACTCTGAGTACGTTTTTCCAAGGTGAAGCAGCCTTCTGGAAATGCTGAAGAGAGTCACCCAATCATCTGATAAACCCAACCAGTTTAGGATCTGCAGGTTTGGGGGAGAGGATCAAGGTTTTGGTTAGGTAGGCCAGAGTTTAAGAAAAAAAAGCTCATTCATTTTTCTTCTAATTTGGAAGCTTAGAATGTATCCTTTGCTAGTATATTTGAAGAATAGTGCACTGATTCTAAGACCCCTTCTTCTTCCTCACATGGCAAATTTCTTAGGAACGAGTGCTGATTAAATGTTGGTAGAATTTAGACCCACTAGAGTATTCTGGCTTCGCATAGAACTCCTGCAAAGATCCTGGGACCACCCTACTCCCTCAGATGCCATTATGAGTTTAAGTTCTGAACCAAGCTGGGCGTCATGGTGTACAGCTGGGCATCATGGCTGGGCATACATAATCTCAGTACTTGGGAGGCTGAGACAGAGGACGACAGGTTTGAAGCCTACTTCAGCAACTTAGTAAGAATCGCTTTACTAGTAAAAAAATAAAAAGAAAAGGGCTGGGGATGTAGCTTAGAGGTAGAATATCCCTGAGTTCAATTCCCAGTACCCAAAGGGGGAAAAAAATGGAACCAGATGTTGCCACAATCCCAGATGGATAACTACTAGGAGCATGTTCCTTTGAGCCCCTTGGACTGTCCTTTCAGATACTAAAGTCTCAGGCTGGAAATGCAGTAAACTATGTAGAGTTTGAAGTACAGACGAGTAGCCATGGTATGAAGCCTGTGTCTGTACAGGAAGACTGTTTAAAACTTTGCAGTGAACTGACTTAATTTTCCCAAATAAATTAAGAATTGTTGTTAAAAGACCTGTCAAGACAAATGGAAATTTGGGAGCCTTGCAAGCTCACTACTGAAAAAAGTGTGAAAAGCAATTAAAAATTATCAATTTTAACCACACTTTTAATATGAGGATGAGAAAGAAAAGTTCATGCCAAGAATTTGTCCAGTCATGCAGAACTGAGCATGCAAGTAACTCAGTTAATCAGAGTCAAATGAGGATAGCAAAAAAGGCTTTGAGATATACAAGGCATATATATAAAATTGGAGGAATATCCAGAAACCAGAAACCCAGCAACTTTACCCTCTTAGAGACCAATGATTTGACAATGAGAATATTTTCCATACCCATAAAGTCTCTATGAGAAGGTCATAGCCATTGTACAAATGACTAGCACTAGACATTCCTATTTGAAAAGAAGGTGTGTCTATCATCCTAATTTGAAGGCTATAAACACTCAAAAAATCATTAAAAGGCATGCATAGGGAATAATAAATGCATATTCTGTGAAATAGAGTTCAGCAAGATAACTGGTCAGAGTCACAGGATAACTCCAACATCAATCATACTTTAATCTAAAATATATTTGTTAGCCGGGCATGGTAGCTCATGCCTGTAATCCCAGTACTTAGGAGGCAGAGACAGGAGGATCAAAGATTCAAGACCAGCCTTAGAAACTTAGCAAGACCCTCAGCAACCTAGCAAGATTCTGTTTCAAAATGAAATAAATAAATAAAAAGGTCTGGGGGTATAGCTCAGCGGTAGAATGCCCCTGGGTTCAATATATACACATATATTTGTTAATTATAAATTGCCTCTCAGCAAAGCATAGTGGTAGACACCTGTAATCCCAGTACTTGGGAGGCTAAGACAGTAGGATCACAGGTTTGTGGCCAGCCTCTGCAATGTAGTGAGACTCTCAGCAACTTAGAGAGACCCTGTTTCAAAATGAAAAATAAAAAGGACTGGAGGTACAGCTTGGAGAAAGAACATCCTGGGTTCAGCCCTCAGTACCAAAAAAAAAAAAAAATTGCTTTCCTGTTTTATCTTTATTTAGGCCAGGGTTTCTTGACTTCAACACCACTGAGTGACACTTTGAACTGGATAATTCTTTGTTATAGAGGCAGTCCTGTGCATTGTAAAATGTTACCAGCATCCCTTGCTTCTACCACTAGATGCCCAAATCATCCCCCAGTTGTGACAACAAAACATGTCTACAGACATTGCCAAATGTCCCCCAAGGAGGCAAAAATCACTTATTTGAAAGTCATTGATTTCCACCAATATCAAAATTAGTTTGCCTTTCCTGCTGCATACATATCAGCTGAACAGTAGGGAACGCGGCCTAAGAGAACAAATGAAAAAGCTGGCCCAGGACAAAGAAAATGTATTGCAGATAGTCTGCAGTGTGGATAATCAACAAGTAATTCGTGGGAATTAAATATAGGGCCCAGAGCATCTTATTAGAGCCAATTGGTAGACAGTGAGTGATTGAGGTTGATATAAATACCGGACGTAGTTATAATCACCTTCCGGGCACCAGATCCTGGCCACTGAAGATCAAATCAAGTATTCCTTTTATAGAACCGCATGACTTGATACACATTGTGCAATTGAGAGCTTGCTTGTTTTTCAGTCATTGACAGCTGGTCTAGCAGAAAGGCTGCCAGACACGGTTCATGAAACCAATCTCGAAAAGCATATTGGGCCTGGGAAGATACAAAGGTGATGACTAAGGATTTTAAGAAGCAATTACTTCCAACTTAAACATAGATTTGATGATATTTCTGCCACATTTAGGCTAAGTATGTTTAGCCCCCTTTTTGTGTTTATGTATATTTTATGGACAAAAATATAATTTCTATTAGAAAATCTTAAGTGATGACAGGAGTATGGTTCATGAGTCGGTATTCTGAAGACCAGTACTACAAAACACAGGCTAAATCACCTCAGGTCCCTCCAGTCACACTACCTGCCCCAAGGGTGGTAAAGGATAGTAAGTATACCAACTCTAACAGCATAGACAATTTTGCCTATTGATGTACTTTATATAAGTGGATTAATATCATGTGTGTGTTTTTTATGCCTGGTTTCTTTCACTTGGCGTGTGTGTGTGTGCGTGCGCGTGTGCATGTGTGCGTGCATGTGAGTGTGTGTGTGTGTGTATGTGTGTGTGTGTGTGTGTGTGTGAGAAATTCATCCACGTGATTGCATGTGACTGTAATTTTTTTGGTTATTTTTTCCATTGCTATATGCTGTTCTGATGAGTTAATATAACACAGTTAATTTCATTATTAAGAATAGTAATTTTCTGGAGCTGGGCATGGTGGCTCAGAGGGTGCCTGGGAGGGTGAGATAGGATTGCAAGTTCATGGCCAGCCTTAGCAACTTAACAAGGCCCTCTGCAACTTTGTGAGATCCTGTTCAAAATAAAAATAAAATAGAACTGGAAGTGTAGCACAGAGGCAGAATGCCCTTGGGTTAAATCCTCAGTAACACACACAAAGGAAAGAAGAAAAGCAAAAAGAATAGTAATTTCTAGAAAATAAAAGCTCACTAAAAAGGTATATTCTTTAGCTGAACACATATGTTCACTGTATTTCTTTTTTTTTTTTTGCGGTACTAGGGATTGAACTCAGGGGCATTCTACCTCCGAGCTACACCCCCAGACCTATTTTTTATTCTTTATTTTGAAACCGGGTCTCACTAAGTTGCGGAGTGCCTCACTAGGTAGCTGAGGCTGGCCGCGAACCCGGATCCTTCGGTTTCAGCCTCCCAAATGCTGGGATTACAAGCGTGCGCCACCACGCCCAGCTACTGTATTTCTTCTTGTTCTGTCATTAATTATCATGGCTGGGCCCTTGACCTCTGTTGTCTACCTAGTGTGAGGTATTTAACAGAAAAGTTGTAGAGATGTGCCTGGAGACTGGGAAATAGTTTACTTAATCATATTTATATCAGGTTCAACAATCATACTCTCCAATTTTCATTAAGAGATTTCTATCTACTCATCCACATAGAGAAAAAGCTAGAGTTAAGAGATGTGAACAAATGTTGATCCTTGAATCTATTTTGTACAGCAGCTTGATTGGTGAATTTAATGAAGACCCAGAAAAAGCCTTTGCTGCATATCTAACACAGTGCCTGGCACTTGGAGTAAATGAGTGGATGCATGGAAATTACTACTGGGGAAAGTCAATACAATTAACAACAACAACAAAAAAGTTATTTAAGAAAATATTAAAAAGGAAAAGCAGTGTGTCCAAGGCCCTCGTAACTTTGAAGCACTTAACCTCTAAACTAGTAGATACTCAGAAAAGAAATACTAATAGTGATATATGTAAATTCTTGTCTTTAAAAGGGAAAAGTAAGTTGCACAGGGGCAGGATTGTATATTGCTAAAGGCCACAGTTCACATGTAAAAGAGAGCTGACGGCTTTGGTTGGCCACAGTCTCAGATGAACCCACAGTGTGATATAGTACTAAAAAACACTAGTGCTGCCTGAGGCCATATTAATTAACACACTAAAGCAGTAGAAGTTCTATTATCCCAGCCCAATACCCTTCACTTTTCTCTCCCAGAACAATGTCCTATGTAGAATGTTGTGAGAAGATTCAGCTTCTTGTGCCTGTGTCCCTGTTTTTTTCATTATCACAGGAAATATTTAGGTTTCACCTCATTCAAAAAAGCAACAAGAACAAATTAAGACACTATTATTTTAACCATTCTTCATTATTAATTCTTTGCTTCAGGTCCAATTCTTGTCCTCTAATGGTTTCCCTTATTCAGCATTCTAGATTGTCAACCCTTACTTGGGAAGTGACCACCAACTCTCATGGCCTTATACTTCAAAGACCCAAGCCAGCAAGGTCCACTCCTACAACCACCCTAAGAATTCTGGCCTGGATCAAGCCAGGGCTCCAGTAACTTGGGAAGGGTTTCAGTCAAGTCTAGTTTACTCTATAATGGAATGTTTTATTTGGTTATGGGAGTCTTATTAAGACAGATACTGATAGCTAAGGGTAACCAGGATGATGAAATAGCTAGAAAACTTACCACATGTATGTATCAGATCTTAACCAAAAGAATAAGAAAGAATATGTTGTACAATATGTTGGGGTAAGGAATCTATAGCACTATGAAGTCATTCTAAATTATCTCTAGAAGTTGGGATATTTGAGGGTTATCTCTTAGAAGAGGTTGTTTTTAAAATTTTTTTGAAGAATAGAATGGAGACGATTTTTAGGAAAACAATGAAAGATTGTTCTGAAAAACTCAGCTGGGATTGAGAGAAGAGAATAATAGGTTCAATAAAAAGTCCTTTGTTTGACTAGACTAGAACAAGAAGTGTACAGAAAAGAGAAAGGATAAGAAGTTCGAGATAGTGGTAGAATGATGAGTTAATCTTAATCTAGCTCTTATGAAATTTATTAAACACTTTATATCAAGATGTCTAAAAGTTCTTAAGTGCTTACTTAAATGTTAAAAAGATCTGTTTATCTGCAAAAGAATTATATTATTTATATAACTATATAGGTATATTATTAGAGTATCACATGTCATTAGATAATTTGCCAATAAGTTTATGGTATTATACTTATGAAACTGACATTGCTAAAGAAAATATCAAAGTAGTATATAAAGTATCAAGATACTATGTTTTAACATATGATTCTATATTCATGGTATATCATTACAAGAAATTGGTAGTAATTGTCTTTAGGAAGGCAACCTAAAGGGCAGGGGTTAGGGTGAGAGAATTTTCCTTTTATACCTTTTGAT
The DNA here is from genome assembly GCA_004027655.1 of Graphiurus murinus. Taxonomy (NCBI): domain Eukaryota; kingdom Metazoa; phylum Chordata; class Mammalia; order Rodentia; family Gliridae; genus Graphiurus; species Graphiurus murinus. The sequence goes on from PVLC010023291.1 coordinate 12,446, forward strand.
ACTGTTTGCAATGTTGTATCATATATACTACTCAACATTAGCTAAATAATCAATGAAAATGATAAATTTTTATACCTGATTTTATCAGTGTCAAAGTTTGAAAGATTCAATATGCATTTTTCCATTGATGTACTTGTTGGTTTAATCCCCCTTGCTTCCCACATAATGTGGGTCTTGTTTAATCTGGTTGACCACAGCCACCATTTGATCTACTTTGTTGGAGGGCAAGATCTTAAGTCAGACTTACTTTCTTTTCCTTGCTATTGATCATTGTGATATCCTGATACAAAAATTCCTGAGACATTCATGGCTATCGGTAATTTATTGCTTATTATTTTGTAATTTTTTAAAAGATGGGTTCTTACAATTTTTTTTTTTTTTTTTTTTTTTTGCGGTACTGGGGATTGAATTCAGGGGCATTCTACCTCTGAGCTATACCCCCAGGCCTATTTTTTTATTCTTTACTTTGAAACCAGGTCTCACTAAGTTGCAGAGTGCCTCAGTAAGTAGCTGAGGCCAGCCGTGAACCCAGATCCTCCGGTCTCAGCCTCCCAAATGCTGGGATTACAAGCGTGCGCCACCACGCCCGGCTGGGTTCTTACAATTTGATTGGTGAATTTAATGAAGACCCAGAAAAGGCCCTTACTACATATCTAACACAGTGCCTGGCACTTGGAGTAAATGAGTGGATGTATGGGAATTACTACCGGGGTCTCTAACTTCTGGGCTCAAGTGATCCTTTGGCCTCAGTCTCCACAGTAGCTGAGACTACAGGCACACGCCACTGACTTTGCTAGCAGCAATTTAATAATCACTCTTCAAATGTGTTCAGTTGCTCACCATTTCCACCTCTACTCACTCAACCAGACACACCATGCGCTCTCTCTTGATGACCTCTACAGCCTCCTCAATGGTCTCTGTCTTTTTAGTTCTCTTTCCCTCTAATGTTTTCTCCACATGGTAGCCTGCAATATAATAAAGTAATTGTCGCACAGAACCCTTGATGGCTCTCTTTTACCCAAGAAGTCATGACTCCTTTGCATGGCTGACAACACCTCTCAGGATGTGGCTCCTGCCTCTGCATCATCACCTCTGGCCACCCTACCCTTCTGTGCTCCAGCCTTTCCGTTCTTGGAATTCACCATGTCCTCTCTTACTCCTGGAGCAGTCTGTACTGTCATTGCCTGGCTAAACTTCTCTTTATCGTCGAGCTCACTTGGGTATCACATGTCCTAGGGTTTCCCAACCCATTGACACCCAATCCAGGTAAAGAAACACTCCCATATGCTTTTAAAACACCCTGTTCTTCCTTTCCTGTTACTTAGGGTACTGCACTGGGATTCCCCTAAGGGAAGGGAGGGAATCGCACTACTCAGTATATGCTTACTATTGTATAGTATAGGGTATACTTATACACCCAAAGGAAATGAAATCAGTATGTCAAAAAGATATATGCAGCCAGGCATGGTGGCACATGCTTGTAATCTCAGTACTTGGGAGACTGAGACAGGAAGATCCTGGTTCGTAGTCAGCTTTAGCTACTTAGTGAGGCCCTCTGCAACTTAGTGAGACCCTGTTTCAAACTCAAGAATAAAAAATAAGACTGGGAGTGTAGCTCAGAGGTAGAATGTCCCTGTATTCAATCCCCAGTACCACACACACACACACACACACACACACACACACACACAAAAGATATATGCACTCCTATGTGATCACAGCTCTCTTCACAATAGCCAAGATACACAGAATCAACCAGAGTGTCAAATAAATGGATACACAAAATGTGGAACATACGGACAATTGAATACTATTCAGCCATATGAAAGATCAAAGCCCATCATTTGTGACAACAAACATAGTTGGACCTAGAGATCATTATGTCAAGTGAAATGAACCAGACACAGAAAGACAACTATCATATGATCTCTTATATGTGGAATCTTAAAAAAAAAAAAAAAAATCTCAGCGGGATGTGGTGGACACACCTGTAATCCCAGTACCTGTTAGGCTGAGATAGGAGGATCACAGGATTAGGGCCAGCCTCAGGAACCTAGCGACACCCCTATTTCCAAATAAAAGGGTATTTTTATAGCTCAGAGGTAGAATTCTCTGGGTTCAATCCCCAGTACCAAAAACAAACAAACAAAACTGATCTCATAGAAATAGAGAGTAGAATAGAGGCTACCAGAGGCTGAGGAGGGAAGACAGGGTGAGGAGAGTCAGCAGGCACAGTGAGACAGTTAGACAGGAGGAGTAAGTCCTGGGGTTCTGTTGCACATAGGGTAAGTATGGTTGACATTAATGTAGCGTGCATTTCAAAGTAGTTAGAAGAGTAGACTTTTTTTCATCACAGAGAAATGAATGTTTAAGGTGATGGATATAATAATTACCTTGATTTTTTTTTGTGTGTGTGTGGTCCTGGGGATTGAACTAGGGGCATTCTACCTCCGGGCTACACCCCAAGCCTTATTTTTTTTTTTTCTTCTTTATTTTGAAACAGGGTCTCATTAAGTTGCAGAGGACCTCACTAGCTGAGGCTGGCCATGAACCCAGATCTTCCAGTCTCAGCCTCCCAAGTATTTGAGATTACAAGTGCACACCACCATGCCTGGCTAATTACCTTGATTTGATAATTAGAAAATGTATATGACTTATCTCATTATACTCCACAAATATGTACAATTATTATATGTCAATATATATTAAAAACTATGATATATATGTATATATACATATTTATTCATTTATTTTGTACTGGGGTTTGAACCCAGGGGCATTCTACCCCCATGCTATACCCCTAGCCCTATTTTTATGCTTTATTTAGAAACAAGGTCTCACTAAGTTGTAGAGGGCCTCACTAAGTAGCTGAGGCTGGCCACAAATCTGTGATCCTCCTGTCTCAGCCTCCCAAGTACTAGGATTACAAGTGTAAGCCGGGCGTGGTGGCGCACGCTTGTAATCCCAGCATTTGGGAGGCTGAGACAGGAGGATCCAGGTTCGCAGCCAGCCTCAGCTACCTAGTGAGGCACTCCGCAACTTAGTGAGACTCGGTTTCAAAAATAAAGAATAAAAAAAAAAAATAGGGCTGGGGGTGTAGCTCGGAGGTAGAATGCCCCTGAGTTCAATCCCCAGTACCACAAAACAAACAAACAAACAAAAAAAACAAGTGTACATCACTATACCTGGCTTAAACTATTTTTTCAAATGAATTTATTTATTATTTTTATTTTTATTTTTTTGTGGTACTAGGGATGGAACCCAGGGGCATTTGACATCCAAGCTACACCCTCAGCCTGATTTTATTCTTTTATTTTGAAAGAGGGTTTCACTAAGTTGCAGAGGGCCTTACTAAATTGCTGAGGCTGGCCCTGATCCTGCAATCCTCCTGTCTCAGCCTCCCAGTGCTGCATGCCCACCTCGTCCAGCTCAAAATAAATTCTTTTAATATACCTGGACATCTGATGTTATTTGATTAGAACTTTTGAGTTTTTCTGAAAGTCACCTTTTGCTTGCCCCCACTCTTTTTCTTATAGTTCTACTCTGCACAAAATACTCCTACATAATTTCTTTCCAGTTCCAGTTTCCTAATGTGAACACATTCCTTTACCTCTGAATAAAATGGTATGAAACAAATTTTTTAGAAAATCATATATTGTAGCCGGGCGTGGTGGCGCACGCTTGTAATCCCAGCATTCGGGAGGCTGAGACCGGAGGATCCGGGTTCGCAGCCAGCCTCAGCTTCCTAGTGAGGCACTCCACAACTTAGTGAGACCCGGTTTCAAAATAAAGAATAAAAAATAGGGCTGGGGGTGTAGCTCAGAGGTAGAATGCCCCTGAGTTCAATCCCCAGTACCCCCCCCAAAAAAGAAAAGAAAATCATATATTGTAATTCTTCAGTTCTAAGAGACTATAGTTTTTGTTCCTTTTAGAGAAAAATATGAAATTAAATGTAGCCAATAATTTTAAGAGAGCACAATTTTAAGTACATTATATTATGGAATGATCTTGTCTTAGATACATATGCACATATATTTGAGAAAAGTAATAGTATAATATACAATAAAATATTATGGTTGATGTGAGAATATGATTAATTTTTGTTTTATTTCTTATTTTTTGCAATGTTTCTACAAGGAGAAGAGTTGTAATTTTGCATAATCAATGAAAATTAATAAACAAACCTAGTTAATAAGCAAATTAATAATAAAAATAAGTACAATGTATTTAACATGTCATTTGGTTTTCTTCCATATGCCTGAGGTCCCTGAGCTCTCAGTTTATTTGATTTACTTAGTTTTTTTGTGTGGTACTAGGGATTGAACCCAGGGACATTTGACCTCTGAGCTACACCCTCAGCCCTTAATTTTTTCCATTTTGAAATAGGGTCTTGCTAAGTTAATGAGTCTTACTACTTGTTGAG
>PVLC010023292.1:0-25824 GCA_004027655.1 Graphiurus murinus
TCTTAAAGTTACTGAGTACTAAGTGATGCCTATTCTCATTGTAGACATGCTGATGTAAAACCTATATTTTTCTATATCCTATGATATTTAATAGGAAAGTAACAAGCTAAAATGCTATGGCTGTGCCATTCTGGATCCTTCCTCCTGAAATTAAGTTTGCATTTACCCAACCAATTTTTGTGACATCATGAAATCTAAAAGAAACCTATCTGTGGAGTATTTAGTTACTATGGTATTGGGAGGAAAGATATATTTAGCTACTAGATCTTACTAAGGTCAAATCAGAGCATCTTCAGGAACTGCATTAGCTTCAGAAAAACAAAGCACTACAAGCCGGGTGTGGTGGCGCACACTTGTAATCCCAGCACTTGGGAGGCTGAGACTGGAGGATCTGGGTTCGCAGCTAGCCTCAGCAACCTAGTGAGGCACTCCACAAGTTAGTGAGACCCTGTTTCAAAATAAAGAATAAAAAAATAGGGCTGGGAGTATAGCTCGGAGGTAGAATGCCCCTGAGTTCAATCCCCAGTACCACACACACAAAAAAAAGCACTATACTATGCATCACACACTGAATCACTATTCTAACATATTTACATTGGTTTCAGAGAGGAATTATTATGTTAGTATACATATTACCTTATAGATGAGGCAACTGAGGCTTTGAACATTTAACCCACTTGGCAAGGTCTTGGATTTATTAGGGCAGGAGTCAAATCCAAAGCCAGTGGGCTTCAAACTCACTATCTCTGTGCTGAAATGCTTTTCATGAAGGTCTACCCAAATCTAAGGCCAGTTTTGTTTTCAAGGGTATTTCCTTGTAATTTCCAATTTTCAAAAAACTAGAACAACTTTCACCAAATAAAGTTATGAAGTGAAAGAAAAAGTGTGCCCTCTCCTGTTGGTAAGGCATACAATGTCATTATTTACTTATTTTTAAATAAATGTCCTTGTAGTTCTTAGTATTTATTCTCCGTGAAAATACATTTGCATATCTTGTAGCTGAAAAAAGGCAATTAGTAATTCATGAGTATTTTAGGAAATACTCACTATAAAGTTGTGGATATTTACATAGTTTCCAAAAATTATAATCAAAAACTGTAATTTGTTCAATTGGAATTTTGCTAAAAGCTTGCATTTACATAGAATATTCAAATGCCTTTTGTTGATATGCACTCTAAAATCAACATATTGGGGTTATTCCTTCATATAATTGAAATGAAATATATATCACATAGTAGAAGCAACAAGAACTGTTTGATTTCACCAAGGGGATAAAAGACAAAACTATTTATGTGTAGTTGGATGCAAGCACATGGAATAACTGCAAACCCACCAAAGATGACAAAAGCAAAAAAGATTTACCAAGGACGAATAATGTGCCTAAATAACATATATAATACAAATATTTCTTCAGAAATGGAATGTCCAGTATTATTTAAATAATTAACTATTAGGTCAGGCATGGTAGCACATACCTGTAATTCTACTATTTTTGAGGCCAAGACAGGAGAATTGCAGGCTCAAGACCAATCTTAGAAACATACTGTGGTCCTCAGCAACCATGTGAGACCCTGTTTCAAAACAAAAAATAAAATAGGGCTGGGGATGTACCTTAGAGGTAGAATTTCCCTGGTTTAAATCCCCAATACCATAAGTACTATTAAAAAAAGAATTATTTGTTAGAACAAGATTATAAACAGAAATTGAAAAGTTAAAGAGATAGTATAGTGAGTAGAGAATAATTAAAAAATGAGTGCAGGGCCTTTGGTCTGAGTGATTAGAGTGATAATGTTATCATTTCCTAAGTGGAGAATACTGTGGGTTGTTTCATGGTCAAATTTCAGGTGCAGTTCCCTGGAAAATATTCATGTGGATATATTAAATGGGCCAATAGATACAGGACTGTATAAGTAGGAAGGAGCTGGAATATAGTTATCATGATATGATGCTATCAGTTGTTACCATACAATATTTGAAAATATTTTTAAATGATGCTGGAAGAGAATTTTAGGATGAAACCCTAGGTTTTTCTGAGATATATGTTTGGAATTAATAAGTTACAGGTGGGGTAGGAAGTTGACAATAGAGAATGGTGCCCCAAAGCTAAGTGCAAAAAGAATCTGGAGAAGAAGGTCGATAATTATATGAAACCTGCTAAAAGCAAAGTTAAATAGTGCGATGCACTTAGCACTGCAGAAGCTATTGATGACCTTGGTAACTGGCACTTGAGGAGAGCCAGGCTTAGGAAAACTTCCCTGGAATGTGCTCAGTAGAAATGACAGGTACCATGAGGAATCAGCAATTCTGAAGACTTTAGAGGTAGAAGGAGCAGAGAAGTGAGGCCATTGCAGAAGGAATGCGGATTTGAGACTGTTAATATTTTTTTAAACATGGGAAATAGAGTAACATATTGTATATAATAGAAATGATCAAATGAGGAGATAAATATCTCGATGATTCAGAAGAAAGGAGGGGGGATTTTGCTGAAGAGACTCTTGAGAACAGGGAAGGGAAGATGAGATGCAGTATAGGAGCAGGAAGATGCCTGAGATGGAAGAATAGTCATCAACCCTTCAAGAGAACAGAAGTCGGAGTGCGCTGGATTATATTTTGAGTAAATAATAGTGATTTAATATGTTAATTATAATATCATTATAATAATTATAATGATAGCTGTACTCATTTTCTATTGCTGCAGAAGCAATCACACACCCTAGTTGCTTATGGGGTCAGTTTTATTACCTTATAGTTCTGGAGATCTCAAGTCCAGTCCTACTGGGCTAAAGTCAAAGGGGTTTTCAGAATTGGTTCCGTGGAGAGCAAGCATAATTGGTTATCTCTGGAGACTCTGAGGGGAGAATTTTGTCTTTTTCAGCTCAAGAGCAAGTGTGCATTCCTGGTATATTGCCCATCCCTCATATCACTCCAAAGTCCAACTTCCTTTATCACATCTACTATTAACTCTAGTCCTCTTCTGTATTTGTTGTAAGAATTCTTGTGACCCTCTTGGGGCCCTGGATACCACAGGATAATATCCCATGTCAGAATCCCATGTTCAGAATAAGCCCATCAACAAAGTACATTTTACCACGTAAGGTAATGTATTCACAGGTTCTAGGGATTAGGATTTAGACATGCTGGGGGAGCATTACCTAGCTGATACAGTAGCTCATACTTACTAAATACTAATTGCCTGCCACCATCTGTTCTAAGAACACTACATGTATCAACACACAAAATCTGCAACATTATAATTTGAGCTAGCTACCTTTATTTATTTATTTATCTGTTTATTTATTTATTTAAATTTATTTCTGTGGTCCTGGGGATGGAACTCAGGGACATTCTACCTCTGAGCTACACCGCAACCTTTCATACACATTTTTAAAATTTGTTTTGAAACAGAGTTTTGCTAGGTTGCTGAGAGTCTTGCTATGTTTCTAAGGCTGTTCTCAAAACTTTGATCCTCCTGTCTCAGCCCCTCAAGTACTGGGATTACAGGCATGCACTCCTTCTGGTTCAGCCTCCCATGTATTGAGCTTACAGACATGCACCACCACACTAGATTTGAGCTAGTTATTTTTATATCAATTTAAAAATAAAGATACTGGGTCCAAAATTAGTAACTTAGTGAGGCCCTCTACAACTTAGAGAGAACTTATTTCAAAATAAAAAATAAAATAAAAATAGGGCTGTGTATAGGGTTCAAAGGTAGAATGTCCCTGGGTTCAATCTCTGGCACCACAAAAAGAAAAATAAATAAATAAAGACACAGGGGCAGAGGAAGTTTAAATAATTCAAAGTAGAATATCCCTGGGTTCAATACCTGGCATCACAAAAATAAAAATAAATAAATAAAGACACTGGGGTAGAGGAAGTTTAAATAATTCATGTAACTAGTAAGGGGAATAGGAGGGTTTGGCTTCAGTGAGTATGACTGCAGAGTCCACTTTCCTGGGTCAGAAAAAAATATATATGTTCATATATATACTAATATGATATATACAACATATATATGTATTTATATACTATAATAAATCTGTGTACCCTGCTTTTGCATGTTTTACAAGTAATTGTGTAACATTGTAAATCCTTAGTTCACCATCAGGAAAATATTGGAAAAATAACCACTTCTTAGCATTTGTAGAATTAAAGAAAGTAGTAGAGATAATGCTCATCTCTTTCATATATATGTTTCATATATATATATATATATGTATATATATCCATATATGACAATTATTCTTCAAAGAATCATTTGCATAATTGCTACTTTCTAAGACTGATCATGACTATTTATAACCATTCACAATTAGCAAGAAGAATTTTTCAGCTTGACTCAATGATCATAATTATTCTTTGTCTGATTTTTGAGGACCTCAGAGCAAAATATCATTATGTGATATGTAGATTGGGCATATAATGACTTAGATTGGTACAATTAGTGTAAACAGAGTAGTAAGAAGCAAAAAATTGTTCTCATAATAAATTTTGAGACCCATATATTTTACTCAAATATTCTATAGAGAATGGTTCCAACCAAATGAATTGAAATAAATAGAATTTAGGTGGTTAATACACAACAGTAAGGATTCCTTTCTTAATTTATTTCAAAAACTTCTATGGAAACAAAACAAAGATGGATAAAAATGTAGTCTTTTCTTTCAAGAGGATCAGTGAGGAGAATAAAGTAAAAATGCAATTATAGTATTTTATAATTAGTGCAATAGGGAATGACGAGGAGGGGAGTGAAATCACTGGTGAGATAGCACAGGATGAGTGAACACCTGATAGAGTTGAATACAGAATGTCCTCTGAAGAGCTCATGTATTAATGGTCAGAGTTGATGTAATTAAGTCATAAGGGTTGCAATCTCATCAGTAGATAAACCCATAGTGATGGGTGTAATGTGTGTGTGTGGCTGGAGAAGGTGGATCTGTAGGGGTGTGGCATTAGGGATTATACTTTTCTCTTTGAATCCTCTCTCTCTCAATTCTGGCCTTTGTGATGTAAGAGCAGAGCCCTTGCTTTCTCCCTCTCTCTGCTTTCTGCTACCATGCTCTGAGCTCCACATACTCTGGCTTCACATGGACTGAACCCCAAAATTTCAAAAAACTGTGAGGAAATAAATCTTCCTTCCTCTAAGTTGTGTGGTCAGTTGTTTCATATTACAGCCATGAGAATGTTGACCAAGACAGTATCTTTGCTACATAGATGCTTAACTGGAGTTTTGAAGAATGATCTAATATCAAGATGAATTGTAAAGAGCAATGGGAGAACTGTGCAGAAAGGGGAAGACATGCAAAGGGGAGAAATAGCCTCAGGAGTATCAGACCAAAGGATGGGGAGGCTGCTGCATGACACACAACAGGGCCCAACACCCTGCACTTAGTAACTGTACTGTAACTTAGTACAAGTGTAACTACTATCTTACAGAGCTACCGAGCCAACCATACACACACTTAATACCAACCATTAATGGACTGAAATACACACACAAACCATAAGTTATATTCCTATTCCATTAATTTGTAACTGTATTATAACCCAGAACATATGCTGTTAACCATGAAACCTGTTTGAAGAGTCTTCTTTTAGTTCCAAAATAATTCTTATGTATGTGTTATTAGGAATACTTAAATGTTTATCACTGGTTCTCTTTCATAAAATAATTTCTTATTTTAGTGGCTCCAGATAGAATCTATTCAGTTTGACACACATTTTAACTGTTAAATGTTATTTTTCTATTAAAATTCATAGAGTCAAGGAAAACTTCAATTCAATACAAGTTAAATGCCTTACCTCCCACCTGTCATCTGCACAAAGCATATAATTTCCCTAAAATTATGCAAAAATTAGCTAATTAGGATTTAATTTGCTAATCCTTGCTCAGTTAAACTAGTGACATATGCAAATTGCCTGCTGAGCCCTTTAAAATTGTGAAGCAAACGATAAACAAAATTTCTTTTGAATTTAAAAAAAATATAAAGAATCTCATAATTGACTCAACATAGTGGTAGATAGTTGGATAAATACTATACATTTGTTACAAGTAAAAATTGGCATATTTATAATAAGCTAATGAAATGCATGTAATATAAGCATGTTAATCAAAGTGCCTTAAGGACCATAAAGACATTATGATATGAGAAAATGAACAGGGGACCTCCAAAATGAAAACATATTCCAACTCTTATTTATAAACATCAGAATTTGTATAGTTTTTCTAAAACATTCACTCACTGACTTTTTCTTGGGAAATCAGAAATAAAATATTGATTATACTTTTCAAGGAATTACTTGGAATTCTTTAGCATTGAATTTCCTTATGAAAGAGCCAACAAATATCAGAACAATTCCTTAAATCAATATGTTTTGTGAATGTTTTCTGGATTCAAATTAATATAGATGTTTTGTTGAATTATCTAGTATTTAGGCTGCAATGCAGGTGCTATGTAGAAATGGATCTATCAAGAAGAAAGATGCATTGTGTGCACTGGTATGTGCATGCCTGTGTGGGTAGGGGGGAAGTGTTGCAGGTGACTTCATTACAATGTAATGACAATTGTATTTTCAGATAAACATACAAGCAGACTGAGGGAACCACATTAAGTATATCTTTTAAAATATTTTAAAGTATTTATTTACTGACAAACATTATTCCTCCTTATGATACCTTATACATTAATTTATTTTTGTGGTTTTAGGGATTGAATCTGGAGGCTTCTATCTCTGATATATACCCCCCAGACCTATATTTTAGTTTGAAACAAGAGTTTTTTTTTTTGTTTGTTTGTTTTTTTAAGTTGCTGAGGGTTTTGCTCAGTTGCTGAAACTGACTTCAAACCTTAGATCTTCCTGTCTGAGCCTTCCACATACTGATTGCAGGCTTTCCCATGCCACTATGATCAGCTTGTCATATTGTTTTAAATAGCTGAGAAATGTGTGCATGTATGCCTTTACCTTTACCAGCTTGTACCTAACAAAGATGTATGATTACAATGCACCAATTAAAAATTAAATAAACAAATTAAAAAAAATAAATAAAAAGAATTCAAAAAATCACATAAAAAGTCCTTCTTTACTTAGCATATAATATACAACAAATGCTTTTCTAGAGCTTTTACATGTGTTATAAACAGATATCTTTGGATTTCTCATATCCAGAACAAGGAGGTAATACATGTGTTATTTTAAGCAACTGCATTTGTGACAATTGTTATACCATCAGTACGAAACTTCTATAGCTACTAATTAATACTGTCATTGCTGCTAGTTCTAGAAAACAGAGTTGTTTTACAGGGAGACAGACTAGGCTATATGCTCATTTCTGGGGATGCCTGGGTATCTGCTTTGTACTACTGACCAAATTAGAGAAACTGATTTCCTGAGTCTGTAATTAGAAGGGAGAACTTCCCTGGAAACTTCTACCTTGAGTTCTCCTAAATCCAAGAGTCACAGCATGGTTCTTGTTAGTTAAGTTTGGAGACAAAGGATTTGCAGGTAAGAATAAGAATTACAAGGTGTTCAAGCCTGGGTGCCTCTCTGTTGATGAAATCTGCCTGTACTAGCTTTCTTTTTTTTTTTTTTTTTTTTTTTTGCTGTATTGGCGATTGAACCCAGGGGCATTCTACCTCTGAGCTACATCCCCAGCCCTATTTTTTAGTCTTTAATTTGAAACAGGGTTTCACTAAGTTGTAGAGGGCCTCACTAAGTAGCTGAGGCTGGCCTCAAACACGGATCATCAGGTCTCAACCTCCCAAGTACTGGAATTACAAGTGTATGCCACCACGCCTGGCTCTATCTTTCTATTTCTATAAATAAAAATTGTCTTATGTCTGCATGCTTGGTGGCATCTTGCAAAGTTCTTTCAAATATCCAACTTTGCTAAAATTTAAAATTATTATTATATCCTTCCAATATTTAAATTTTCAAAATTTGGTTCTTTGAGACTATACAAGCTATTTCATGTTCTTTTATAGGGATTCTTGGGTATTTTGGAAAAAATTGTTATTCACTATCCTTTTTCTTACACTAGGATATCACCCTTCACACTTCTGTTACCTAAGTGCTTGAATTCCATGTAACATTTATCTTAATGGACTTGCTGTACTGTATACTAAATATTTTGTTGAGTAATCTACACAAGAACTTATTGAATTAATCCTGTTAATACACACAGGACACACATATATACATATATACACATATACATATGTGAACACATACATCTATCCAGAAAATATGGCATTTAACAATATCTATCATTAGTTTATATTTGATAAGTATACTTTCTATTAAATGCTCATTAGCATTCTTCAGAGAACCCTCAAAACAATTGCCAATGTGACAGATTAGTAAACATGCAAAGAGCCCACTTGCTATGAAGTGCATTTCATGTTATAGCTGCAGAGAGTAATCAACCAGAAATGAATCCTTTTCATGTTGTGACCCATATAACTGTGCAGTGAAATGTGATCTTGGCATTGGGAATTAGTGTTGCTTGCAATCAGGCAGGAGTAATGCTATTCAAGTGACACCATTTTGTGAGGTTTCAATTAGTTCCCACAATAGGGGGCTTTAAGATGACAGGAACAGAAGTCGAACCAATATCAAGGGGTTATCAAAACAGAGTGGCTTCAAGGAATCAATCAACTGCTCCCTCTTTGCTCATCATTCAGTTTAGACGTCGCTCTCAAGAGTTGATTAATAGGGAGTCTTGTGGAGGTTTGGGTCTCAGATGTCAAAGTCTGGTGATCTTTCATTTTACATGCTTCCCCTGTAATGCAGGCTCCTTTTATTATGCAATAATGATCAAGGTGTAAAGAACCCCTGCAGGATTAATGATTAGAGGAAACGAATAGAGTGCGCTAGAGGAAGTTCCTAGTTATTAGCTCTCACTGACCATTCATTCTTTAAAAAATATGCCCAAAGTCTTATTACTTTTCAAACACAAACATGCATTCATGTGTGTGCATGCATACACACACGTACTTCAGATTTATTTTGAACATTCTCACACAGAAAAATGATTAACATGCCAGCAAACTCTTCTGTATCAAAAGCTAAGGACCACACAATCCCAAACAACAAATTCTTAGGTTTGTTGCTTCTCTTCTGTTTTCTAGTAGTTTGCTTGTTTTTCCATGAGTGTTTTCCCTAACTGCATACAGTATAGGCATAAGAGTCTAACAGTGCTTAGAATTCACTGGAGATCAATTAGAAGAAATAGATTCATTGTTCCTGACACACACATAATTGTTCTGACACTAAAAATTACTCATTAGCTCATTTGGAAAAAAATTGCCAAACTAACTTTTGGGAAGAAGTCAACCAAGATTTGCTATTTAAAATTTTATTGCCAATAGCAGCAATTTCATTTCCTTTTGCATAATGAAATAATCATTTGTTCATACACAGGCTCATACATTTCCTTTGGGAATATCCACAGAAAGGAAAGAAGTACAAATTATTTAAATAGGAAATATAAAATGTTTCAAGAAGATTAAATGGTATCAAATAAAAATTTAATTTCAAATGTTAGAAGGAGTATGAAAAGACTTTTCCTATACTTAATAACTTTGACCCTCAGCTTTCACTGGGTGAAATTCTGAGATTTGTGTGTGTGTGTGTGTGTGTGTGTGTGTGTGTGTGTGTGTTGAGATATAATCTATATATCATACAATTCACCCATTTGGAGAGTACAGTTTAATGACTTTTCTTTTTTGAGGTCTGGGGTTTTCTTTATGGGAAGATATTTGCTAAAGAATTCAATTGTTGTTATAGGTCTTTTCACATTTTCTCTATTCTTCTGTTACAGTTAAAGTAGTTTAGGTAAATAAATTGTTTTTCTATTTTTATCTCCTTCTGATTTTAGCATATGGATGCTAATAGTGCTTTCTTGCAACATGAAAAAAAAAATTTATCGTAGGTAATGAGTCTCCTGTGTCATTCTTATTTTAGAAATTTGAGGCATCTCTCATTTCATCTTGGGCATTCTACAGTTTTTACCTCCATCGATATCTTCAGAGAATCAAATTCTTATTTTATTTTCTCTACCCTTATCTTTTCTCTATTCATTTATTTCCACTCTAATCTTTGTTGTTTTCTACCTTCTGTCTGTTTGGTTTAGTTTTCTCTTGTGTCTCAAGTGTCTAAGGGCCAAGTCTTGTTACTGATTTGAGGTATTTCTTTTCAAACATTTGAAGCTGTAAAATTTCCCTTCATGCTCTGCTTCAGGTGCATGCCATGAGCTTTGTTGATTCCTGTCTTCATTTTGATTCATCTCAAAGCATTTTGAAATTTCTGTTGCGATCTCTTCTATTTGATCTACTTGGAAGTGTACTGTTTAATTTTCACAGCTTGGAAGATTTTTCAGATTTCATTATTATTGATTTCTACTTTCATACAGTTATGGCTATGGAACACATCATGAATAATTTTAATCATTTCAAATTTACAGAGGCTGCCTTATATTCTAACAGATAATGTACTCTGGGAAAAGTTCTATGTATACATGAAAGTCATGTGTATTTTATTATTCTCCTGTAAAGTGTTCTATTGCTGTCTATCAGATCTAGATGTTTTATCATAATTTTCAAGTTTCTATTTTATTGTGGATCTTGTTCCTAGTTTTTTCTATCAGTGTTGAAAGTGAGGCATTCCACTACATTATTGAATATGTTCCCAATAATCCTATCATTTAGTTCCTGTGGATTTGTGTTAATTTTTGGTGCCATTTCTTCAGTATTTGCTTTCACCTACATCTCTTTTATTATTTTTGCTAATATTTTCAAACACATTATATGGTATATGTTTTAAGCCCCCACATAGAATAATATATTGTACAACTATGCATTCTTTTCTATGATTTGTTAAAAAATCAATTTGTAGAAAAAATCTTTCTACTTAGCCTATCTTTTATAGTTACCTGATTATACTTTTTTTTTTTTTTTTTTTTTTTTGCGGTACTGGGGATTGAACTCAGGGACATTCTACCTCCGAGATATATCCCCAGCCCTATTTTTTTATTCTTTATTTTGAAACCGAGTCTCACTAAGTTGCGGAGTGCCTCACTAGGTAGCTGAGGCTGGCCGCGAACCCGGATCCTCCGGTCTCAGCCTCCCGAATGCTGGGATTACAAGCGTGCGCCACCACGCCCGGCTTAGTTACCTGATTACTTATTGATGGTTTTTGTTCTCTCATGTGCATTAAACGTATTGTCTGAATTCACTTCTATCTGTCTTAAAGTAATCCTCTAATAGCTCTTATAATTTGGTATTCTGGGAACATATTTTCAAGTATCTGTTAATTTGGGAATGTCTTTATATTGTTTTATTTTCCTTATTCTTTTTGAGATGAAAGTGACATAACATAAAATAACAGAGTGAACAATTCAGTGGCATTTAGTACATTTAAAATGTTAATGTAATTTCCATTATTTTGAAAAGATTTTATTGGCGGGTAAATTTTTTTTAGTTGACATCTTTTACCTCTTTAATACTTTTAAAATGGCATCCCTTACTTGGGAGGCTGAGATATGAGGATCTCAAGTTTGAGGAAAGCCTCAGCAAGAGGTGAAACTCTCAAGAGTCTAATGAGACCCTGTTTCAAATACAAACAAAAATAGCTGGGGATGTATCCCTGCGTAAAATTCCCAATATACCCCCTACACAGATGTGCTCCATTGTCTTTTGTCATTAATTGTTTCTAATTAGAAGTTAGATGTCAATCTCATTGATGCTCCTGAATATGTGATTAGTGATTTTTCTCTTTCTATAATCAAAATTTTCTTTTTATCTTTGCCTTTTAGCATATTATACTACATTGTATTTTGATGTGTGGGTCTCTGTTTATTCTATTTTGATTTCACTGCACTTATTTGAAAAGTATATTATGTCCTTTTAAGTAGATTTCAGACATTTGGGGCATTATTTTTTCAATTTTTTTTTTTTCTCATTTCCGTCTCCTCTCCTAATAGAGGAAGTATACTCCTTCTAGTACACTTAATGATGTGACACATTTTCTGAGTCTTTTCATTTTTTTTAAATTGCATAATTTTTCTTTGTCTATCGTAGCCCTCTTTATTCTTTTTCTCCCAGTTCAACTCTACTGTTGATTCCTTGTAAAGATGTATTTCCTTTTGATTATTGTAATTATAAATTCCAGAATTACCATTTCCATGTCTTGTGTACTTTTCTGTCTATATTCTCTCTTTGATGAGGCATCTTCATAATATATCCCTTTAATCCTTAAATCATGTTTTCCTTTGTTTGATCAAACTTATAATGGATGATTTGAAGTCTTTCCTGTTAATTTTGACATCAATACTCCAAGATACAATTTTTGATGTCTACACTTCCTTCTTTGTGAGTTACTCTACCTACATTTTTTTTTTATGTCACATAATGTTCTTGTTGGAATGGGACCTTTTAGTTAGTATATTATAGTACCTCTAAAAATTGAGCTTCTTTTTATTGTCACTTGTATATTTACTTAGTGGTTTGACTGGACAATTTTAGTGAAGGACATTGTGGAGCCCCTGATAATTGCTCCTCGGAAAGAGCAGCCTTACACATGTAGGGCATCACTCAGCGTAGCAGTGGTTTAAAAAGACTCTCTAATGCTCTTTTTCTAGTCTCTTTGTTAAATGTCTACACACTGGTATCCTACCTCACAGTTAAGGTGAGTTAATTGCTAACTAATTGCTATATAGCTAGCAATTAACTCATTTAACTTAAGTTTAATTGTCCTCGGTTATAAGAAACTTCATGAATTTATTTATTTTTGTTTTTAAATATGCTTTCATTGGTGCATTATAGTCTCACATCATAATATAAATCATGTAAATCATGTTGATGATGACATACATTCACATAACACTTGATGGCCCCTCCTGCCTCCCCATTTTCCCCCTTCCCAATACAGAGTACTGAGATTGACATTGGTATATTCACAAAAGTACACATGGTCAATGGTGGTATTTCCATTAATGAACCTAAGTTTTCCTCCTTCACTTCCCGCAGACCACTTCCCTGGCTTCACTGAAGTTTCTCCTCCATTACCTGGAGTGCCTCTTGTATTCCAATTACTCCCTAGCTTGCACATATTAGTGAAAACATATGACCTTTCACTTTCTGTGACTGGCTAATATCACCTAACATAATGTTCTCCAGGTCCTTCCATTTTCTTACAAATGATATAACCTTGTTCTTCTTTATTGCTGAGTAGAATTCTACTGTGTGTATTTTCCATAATTTTGTAATCTATTCATCTGTTAATGGACACCTATGTTGGTTCTATAATTTGACTCTTGTGAATTGTGCTGCTGTGAACATGGGTATACATATATCACTGTAGTTCTCTGGATTCAATCTCTTTTGAAAGATATCCAGGAGTGGTATAGCTGATTCATATGGTGGATTTATTCCCAGTTTTCTAAGGAATCTTCAGACTGACCTCCATAGTGGTTAAACTAGCTTACAATCTCACCAGCAGTTTAGAAGAGTTCTTATTCCTCCACATCCTCACCAATATTTATTGTTATTTGACTTCATTTTTTATCGGTGCATTATAATCATACATCTCTGTTAGGTACAAGCTGGTAAAGGCATACATGAACGTATCTCTCATTTAACCCTTCCAAAATTCTCACTCCATTCCCTTCCCCCTTCCTCCTTCTCATGTTCAGTTTAGTGATTGACTTTTATATGTCTGTGAAAGTACATCATGTGCCTTAGCATGCTTCCTTCCCCCTATCACCTTATTTGCTCAGCTAAGGTCTCTCCATCTTCATCTAGAGTTCCTCTTATGACCCATTTCTCCCTAGTTTCCGCATATTAGGGAGAGCATAGGATTTTTTTACTTTTTGTAACTGACTAATCTCACTTACCATAATGTTTTCCAGTTCCATCAATTTACCTGCAAATGAGATGATTTTGTTCTTCTTTATTCTATTTGTACATATTCCATGGTTTTATAAACAATAACTCAATAAAAAATGGGCAAATAATCTAAATAGACACTTCACAAAAGAAATACAAATGGCCAATAAATGTATGAGGAAATGTTCAACATCATTAGCAATCAGAAAAATGAAACTCAAAACTACCCTTAGATTTCACCTAACACCAATTAGAATGGAAATCATCAAAAGCACAAATAACAACAAATGCTGGCAAGGGTGTGGAGAAGTGGGAACCTTAATACATCATTGGTGATTAGTGCCACTACTTTGGAAAACTATATGGAAGTTCCTCAAACAAATGAGAATGAACCTACCATATGATTCAGCAATACCACTTCTGGGTATCAACCCATAAGAATGGGAATAAAAATATCAGACCAATGCATGTGTATCTATATTTACAGCCACACAGCTCACAATTGCCAGCCAAGATATACATCAACAGATGAATGGTTATTTGAATTCTTGATGATTGCCATTTTGTTTGGGTTAGATGGAATCTCATTGTAGTTTTGATTTGCATTTCCTTGATTGTTAATAATTTTGGACATTTTTTCAGTATCTATTGGCCATTTGTATCTCTTCTTTTGTGAAGTTTGTATTCAATTCAATTGCCCATTTCTTTATTGGGTTATCATTATTATTTTTAGTGTAAAGTCTTTTAAGTTCTTTGTATATTCTAGATATTAATCCAGAATCAGAGGAGTAGCTGGCAAAGATCTTCTCCCATTCTTTGGGCTTTCTCCATAGACTCCTGATGGTTTCCTTTTATGTACAGAAACTTTTTAGTTTAATGCCATCCCAATTATTACTTCTTGTTTTAATTTCCTGAGCTTTAGGGGTATTGTTGAGGAAGTTTCTTCTTGTGCCTATACCCTATATGTTGGATTGTTGAATCTATGCCTTTCTCTAGTAGCTTAAAAGTCTCTGGTATAACTCCCAGGTCTTTGATCTAGCTCATGTTGACTCATGTGCAGGGTGAGAAGTAAGGATTTAGTTCCATTTTTCTACAAATGTATAACTAGTTTTCCCAACACCAATGGTTGAAAAAGCTATCTTTTCTCCAATGTACGTCTTCGGCATCTTTGTCTAAAATCAATATGCTATATGTGTGTGGATTTGTTTCTGTATCTTCTATTATGTTCCATTGGTCTCTGTGTCTGTTTTTGTGCCAATATCATGCTGTTTTTATTACTATAGCTCTGTAGTATAATTTGAAGTCAGGAATTGTGGTGCATCCTGCATGGTTCTTATTGCTCAGAACTGTTTTGGATATTCAGGGTATTTTGTTTCTCCATATAAAATTTATGACTAATTTGTCTAGGTCTACAAAGAATGATGTTAGTATTTTGATGAGGACTGCATTGTAGATCTGGAGATCACTTTTGGTAGAATGGCCATTTTGATAATACTTATTCTGTCTATCCAAAAGCAGGGGAGATCTTTCCATCTTCCAAGATCTTCAATTTCTTTCTTTAGGGTTTTATAATTTTCATTGTAGAGGTCTTTTACCTCTTTGGTTAGTTTTTTTTTCTAGTTATGTTATTGGTTTTGAGGTTATTGTGAATGGAATTGTTTTCTGTATTTCTATTTCCATGGATTCCTGGTTAGCATATAGAAAAGCTACTGATTTTTTAAAAGTTTATTTGGTATTCCACTAGTTTGCTCAATTTGTTAGTCAGCTGTAGTAGTCTTTTGTTGAGTCTTTTTTTGGGGGGGTCTTCTAGATATAGGATTATGTTCTCTGCAAATAAAGATAATTTTAATTCTTTTTTTCCTATTTGAATTCCTTTGATATCCTTCTCTTGTCTATTGCTCTGACTAGAGTCTCAAAGACTATATTAAAAAGAAGTGGTAGCCGGGCATGGTGGCGCATGCTTGTAATCCCAGCATTCGGGAGGCTTAGACTGGAGGATCGTGGCCAGCCTCAGCTACCTAGTGAGGCACTCTGCAACTTAGTGAGACTCGGTTTCAAAATAAAGAGTAAAAAAATATAGGGCTTGGGGTGTAGCTCGGAGGTAGAAAGCCCCTGAGTTCAATCCCCAGTACCACAAAAAAAAAAAAAAATGAAAAAGAAGTGGTGATAGTAGGCATCTTTGTCTTACTCCTTATTTTAAAGTGAAGTCCTGCAGTTTTTCCACATTCAATATGATGTTTGCTTTGGGTTTATTGTATATTGCTTTAATGATGTTGAAGTATGTTCCTTCTATTTAAACTTTTTGAAGTGTTTTTAACATGAATGGGTGTGGGTTTTGTCAAATGCTTTTTCAGCATCTATTGAAATAATCATATGATTTATGCTCTTAGTCTATTGATGTGGTGAATCATATGCATTGATTTGCATATGTAGAGCCAGCCTTACTTTCCTGGGATGAAAACAACCTGGTCATCCTGTACAATTTTCTTGATGTGGTTTTTGAATGTGCATGGCTAATATTTTGTTTAGAATTTTTGCAACTATGTTCATCAATGATATTGGTCTGTAATTTTCTTTTCTTGAGGTACCTTTATTTGGTTTTGGCATTACTGTGATACTGGCCTCATAGAAGGAGTTTTGAAGAATTCCATCTCTTTCAATTTCATGTAACAACTTGTGAAGTATTGGGTTTAGTTATTTTGTGAAAGATTTGTAGAATTCAGCTGGAAACCCATCTGTACCTGAGCTTTTATTTGATGGCAGACTTTTTATTGCTGTTTCTATCTCTTTGCTTGCTATTAGTCAGTTTAGGTTTTCTATAGCACCTTGGTTCAATTTAGGTAGGTTGTTGTATGTGTCTAGAAATCTGTTGATTTCTTCCATGTTTTCCAGTATATTGGAATATAAATTTTCAAAATACTTTCTGATGATTCTCTGAATTTCCCCCACTGTGGTGATGTCTCCTTTTTCATTTCTGGTTTTAATAATTTGGGTTGATTCTTTATTTTAGTTAGGTTGGCTAGAGGTTTGTCAATCTTGTTAATCTTTTCAAAGAACCAAGTTTTTGTTTTGTTGATCCTTGATTTTTTTATTCTCTATTTCATTGATTTATGCTCTGATTTTAATGATCTCCTCTTTGACCAGTGGGCTTAGGCTCAGCAAAGCAGATGATTGCTATATGTCAAGCTTGTGGCCTGGCTCACTGAACTCTGATGACCCCTGAGACACTACTACAGATCTACTTGTTATGATCATGTAAGGTACTTTTAGTCACTAGCATACATGCACGCCAGGCATAAACTCTGCTTGTAGAGAGAGTATTAAGTTCCCATTGTAGTTGTGATCAAGTGAAACCCTGAGGAGCCCCTGGTCTCTTGGTGTGTTCTAGCCAGAATGGCACTGCTGGCACTCTCTACCCAAGGCCAAAGGTCTGACAGGGAGAGATTGTACTCTTTCAAGCTGTGGACATGGGCAGATCAGTTCCTTAGCCCCAGGAACACCACCACTGCCCTAGGTGGCCACAATCATTGGAGTCCTTGCTGTTCTCCAGTGCTGTGCTTGCAGAGCTTAAACATGGCCAGGCACAAGTTCACTGCTTCCCAAACCTGCAACTCTGTAGGCTGAGTTATTTCTCCCCAGACTCCACAGGTGGGTATCTCACTGTGTTGATCCCTAAAGAACCTACAAGGGCTCGTTGAACTGTGGACTGCAGTTTCCTCCCACTGGAATGTCTCTAGGGGCTATCTGCTAATTTGTGTTTCTGCTGTGACCAATAGTCCCACCCCCACTTCCACAGAAGTAATTTGCAAACTCTTAGACATCCTCAAGTTGATTTCCTTGCCACACAAGTCCCTGTGACATGCATGGCAGTCTACTGCTGGGATAGTTTGTTAACTTATGATCTTGATGGGCACTACCCCATCACTGCTAGATGATATGGGTTCTGCTTCAGTCAGGGTCCAGCTGGGTCATATGGTCCCTGCCCAGTATGGAACAAATGTTAACTACTTTCGAAGATGTAGTTGCTGTCTTCACAACAATAAACAGTTTCTTCCTGGAGGGCCCTGAGGGCCATGGTGCTGGCAATAGTCAGCCCCAGTGTGGCCTGGCCAAGATGGCTCTGCCACAGCTGCTTCTCCTTTCACCAGGTGAGATGAGTGGAGCTTTTAATAGTCTTCTGCTATTTTTTTAGTTCTGCTTCTGCCACTTTTCAACTTTTGTTGTTTTGTTGAGTTTTTTCCTTCTTGACACAAGGGTCAAGCTATATAAGAAGGCTTCTACAAGAAGGCTTAAGTTGTAGAGCTCCCTATTCCTGTGGAATATCTTCCCCTCTGGATAGAATCGGGGAGCAAATCATCAGCAATTGAGATGGGAATAGTGGCTTCTCTCCAAGTGGCACAGCTGCCTTATGAGAAGTATGTTGAGCATTGACATTACCTTGTGGTCTTCTTGGCTTGCCTTTCTTGGTGTGGAACCAATGTCATATGAGCAAGTTGGGTAGAAGGCAAGAAAAAAGCACACAATTCTTGGCTTTCCACACCTATAAGAGAGACTCTAGTTTATGACTAGGGCCTGGGGAGGAAGGAAAAGCCAGTCCTCTTTGCTGCACCTACTTGGAATACAGATTCCACACTATCAGGTTAGAGTAAGAAATGTAGGCAGCATGCTCCTGTTGGGGTGAAACCATAATCCCAGACTAGGAACTAGAGGGACAATAACCCCTAACTTCTCCCCTATATCTATGTGAGATAAAGCTTGTAAAATGTAGAGATGGAGAGCAATGTAAAGGAGATGATTGTGAACTGACTCTCTGATCTTACTCAGAGTTAGTAGATTTTCTTGAATTAATGTTTTTTTCATGGGTTGTACAAATTATAACAACTTCCAATGATTATTTAAATAATAATTTATACTGAAAAATTGTTATTTTTCTGTAAAGAGGGTTTGTCAATCTCACACAAAAATTCTTAGCCTCTCTTAGTTAATGATGATGAAGATGATGATGATGATGATGATGTGGCATTGAGGATTGAACTCAGAGGAATTCTACCTCTGACCTACATCTCCAGCCCTATGCATCACCTTCTTTTTACAAATCTTAATTTAAGAATTTACTTCTTTACAAAATAAGAATTTCATTTTTTTTAAAAAGTAACTTTCCTCTTCACCTAACTCCATGCCTGCCACACATGGAAAATAAGCAAACGCTGTCTGGATTGGATTGAACTGAATCTAGAGTTACAAAAACCCATTCAGAAGCAAAGGTCAAATAAAGTTTTCTTCTTCATAACGACTATATACGAATATTCTGCTTAGGAAGTTCAAGTCTAGTATGACAACTCAGAGTGCCTGTGTCTTTCCCAGGTCATTAGATGAGAATGAGAAAGAATATGCTGTCTTTACTAAATACATTTATCATTTCTAAATCAAATATTCTCCTCCTGAGTCTGAGTTTATTCTGATACTCCACTTTAAAAAGCTATTGAGATCTGTCCTTCCTACCCAACTTCATCTGTTGCTCTGTTTCTTATATTCCTTATTTTAACAACACTGAATTATCCCTCATAAATTCTTTCTTTTAATTCCTTCTTATAATTCCTCTGTCAGGAACTCCTTCCATCTCTATTCTAATCTTATTCCTTTCGCAAACATGCAATATATTTTTTGAAGATCAGTTTAGCTTATGAAATAATTCCTAATTTACACAAGATAGTTTAAAAATTTGGTTCTTTTTGTTCCCACTGGAAGGCATGGAAGTAATATAGTGATCTTATAACTCAATGCACATTTATCAAAATTCTTTGAGGGACATACAATACTTAGGCTATTTTTGAATTCTCAGAACACAGCATGTGCCTATCAAATATAAGAGGACCAGTAAATGTTAAACAAATGAATTATAAATTTATTAGAAATACGATTTTTTCCTTGAATATTTTTTACAAAATAAATATTAACCTAATCATAAAAATTACCTCTTACTTTCATGTGGAAGTTAATGTGTGTTAGCCTAAAAATGGGAGCAATTTTGTGAATACAATTGTTAGCATATTTGGTCATTGTAATTGTAGATATTTATAAGGTATAATATAACATCTGTATTAAATTTGTAATGATCAGATTTTACTAATTAGTATATTTGTCACCTCAAACATTCATTTTTTTTGTGTGTTTTGAACATTCAAAATCTTCTCTATGAGTGAATCAGAAATACACAACTAATTTCTGTGAACCATAGTGACTCCACTGCACTATAGAATATTACAAGTTACTCTTCCTATCCTGCTGCACCTTGTACTCATCAATCATTCTCACTCAATTATTTTAAACTAAAGGAATTAAATCCATTTATAATTTGAGGAGGATGGAATATTTTCATTAAACAACTCAAATTATACAATGTCTATGAAAAATAGGTTAGGAAGATTTTTTTTAATTGAATTGTTCCCGTATTGATGTATAAGAATAGAAAATACTACATTACTAAGGAAAGCTTTTGTAAACATATGCCAATAACTATTCCAAAAATGTTTACTGAATAGAAGATACTAGAAACATACCAGTAAATCAACTTTAATATTAACATAATGAGGTGAAAATGGGTTGTTTGCTGCAAATAAATCAAAAGAAAGTTTGCAATATGATTTTATATAATGCAATATAAAATATTATTTAAAAATGCAGGACTAATATTAACATGGTAATTTCTTTCAGTGATCTAATAGGTAGCAGATTAGTGTAACACAATGAATGTGAACTCACTGTATTTAATTTAAGCATTTAATCTAAATATAATTTTTAAATTGAAAATAATATATTTAAATCAAGCATAAATTTATCATTGAATACTTAGGTGTTTCATCTGTGTCTATGAATCATTTTCATGCTTATAATTAACATTATCAATGCCTTAAAATGTTAAAAGTCATGTTTGAATAGCAATATGTATAGATATTAAAGGGATACATTATCAAGACATTGAAAATTTGATGAGTTTAGTATCCAGAATATATAAATAACATTAATACAACACAGACTCTGAGAAATCAAATTTAAAATGAGCAAAGAATTTGAATACACATTTTTCAAATAAGATATGCAAATACTAATAAGACCATGAAAAGAAGCTCAACATCATTAGTCATTAGGTAAATGTAAATCAAACCCATGAGATGTCACATGACAATCATCTAGGATGGCTACAGTTTTTAATAGCTGTTGGACATTAAGTCGGACTTACAGTGATAAATTTAGTTCATTAAATAAATTTTATGTAATGAGTACCAAATACGTTTGATCAGAATACCAAATTTTTATCTGGGTCAAACATTGACAAGTACAATTAAAAATCTATACATAATTTTTCCTGGATTTTAATTGTCTTAGAAGGAGGAAGAGCAAGGGCTTTGGAAATGGGCTTGAAAGCATTTGCTGTTTTTTTCTAATTTTAAAGCTGTATGATTTGAGACAAATTAGTTAACTTTCCTGACCTTAGTTTCCTCTGAGAAATGAAGATAATAACATTGACCTGGCAGGGGTGCCTCCAAGGTTGTATCCAATACTCTACTTCAGTGTCCAGCAAGTGCCTGACATCATCATTGTTAACTAAATGTTGATTTTTATTATATTATCATTTCATTATTATGGCCTATTCACTGGGACCTTTGGAAGGCAAGGCCTGCATTCTGGATATGAAACTGAATCTCAGCTAAGAGAGAAATGAGATACAACACTGAAATCATATGGACTTGTGTACAGCTTGCCTTCAACCCAGGTACATCTTAACTTAGAGAAAGTTGGGGACCATGTGCCTTTCACCCCAGAAAGGAGACTAGAAAATTTCCATTTGTATAATATGACTATACTAACACACATATACATCCACACATATACAAACACACACACACACACACACACACACACACACACACACACTCTCTGATGTTTGTAGGTATCCAAATCAAAGTATTAAGGATATCAGTCCATTACTATCACCCTGGGCATATAGACATTTATAAGCATTTAAAATTACAAATAAATATTTTTACAGGTACTATTAAATATAGTAAAATTTTTAAAAAATCTTGTTAAAAATGAAACAATTTGTAGTCAATATTAATAGTTATTTAGCTTAATTATGTTAGCTCATTTTAAAGACTTTTGTGAGAATCTCTACTAATATGAAAGGAAAATTATTTTTCTACTAATTAAAAGGTAACTATGTATGCCATGCTAAGGTCTATCTTATGTTGGCATGAAAATTTTGATGAAATACATTCACATTTTGGTAAATATATTTATAAGCTATGAGAAATTCAAGAATTTATTTATTACATTTTATGTGCTATACTCTTTTGATTTAAACTATCTCTTATGCTACCTGCATTGAAGTTCTATTTTTAAAGTTTTTAGGTATTAGCTTCTTTGTGTGTATATGTCACTGGTGTTTGAACCTAGGGACATTATACATCTGAGCTGCAGCTCAGCCCTTTTTATTAATTTTTTTTATATTGAAAGAAGGTCTTGCTCAATTAGCATGCTACCCTCAAACCTGCAGTCCTCATGCCTCCACCTCCCATGCACTGGAATTACAGATGTACACCATGACACTGTGCTTAACTTCTTTATTAAATTAATGCACACTGTTATTAATGAAAGTATCAAAGTAACAGACATACATGCTTGAGTTTATAGTTCAAATCTCATTGTGCTCTGCCATAAGAGGAATTTGATAATAAATGGTGCAGATACAACTCATCAACATATACTGATGTTCACGTTGGCAAAGTACTTCCACAATCAAAATGGAACAATTTTCATGCATCATGCCACATGATGGGCCAAAAGTTCTTAATTCAATTGTGGATGGAGGATTTATCCCCACTGTGAGGTGTATATTAACATTATTTCTATCTTAAATAAACATGAGACCAAAAGAACTTTGACCTCAATGGCCAGAAACAAGTAAACTCATCTCAGGCAGTAAGTTACTGCATTGCTTTTCTATACACATTCCCTATGTGTATCGAAGGAGGTGAGAAAATATCTGAGGTACTTTAACTCTGGAAAAAAGTTTATGCCAATGATATCTCTAATCACATGGTTATCAAATGGAGACCAGTCATGGTCCACCGAGCCCACTTGCAGTCACTGTCAGCTCTCAAAGTTTTCCATTCAACTGCAGCATAGTCAGCACTGGGTGTAAAACAATGAAGGCAGTTGGGAAAGATACAGAGTTAAAGATCAAAATGTACTTGAGTCTGAATCCAAGTTCTATTACTTAGAAATCATACAAATTTCTGGGCATGGTAGTAATCCCAATACTTGGGAGGCTGAGATAGGAAGATATCAGATTTGAGGTCACCTTCAGCAATATAGGGAGGCTCTCAGTAATTTATTGAGACCCTATTTCAAAATAAAATATAAAATAGGGCCGGAGGCATAGCTTAGTGGTAGAACACCCCTGGGTTGAATCCCCGAAACCTTTCAGAGAAATTAAGCAAACTGGAGACTTTGTAATACACTGAACTTAGTTTTCTTTTCTTTAAATCAGGGTGTCACCCTTAAAGGGTAATAATAATGAGGACTAAATGAACTGAATAGTGTTTGGAGCACATGCGTGTTTGTTATATCTTCTTCCTCTGAGGAGAAAACATATAGAAGGTTTGGACCCCTTCTTTTAAAAGGTGTATAAGTAACTGTAACATCCATCTTGGTTTTGAAATTTTCTCCTCTTACAAAAGGAAAGCACTAAGATCTGAAGTAGAAGTTTTGGTAGTGAAATAACCTACTGGCAATTAAATTATAATTGAAATGAGTACTAAAGAGGAAAAGAAGGAACCAGTCCTGAAACTGGGTGAGTTGAAGACTTCTTGAAACCCAAGGTACACTAAGACCCCTGCCTGATCAACAAGAAAAGTGAAGTTTAGAATCTAGCATTTCCAAGGTCACAAAACAATGAGCCTTAGACTCAGGCCTGGACCCCAACATGGCTGGCAGTGGCCTCAGTGTTCTTTACCAAACCCCTTAGTATTGCTTGACTTCTATTTTTTTGCCCATGGAATAAGTGGGCTGATCTTTCAATACAAAGACACATTTCTCTTTAGGTGGGCCCTAAATCACGTGATAACCACTACCTGGGCCCAGGAATCATATTTTATAATACAGTGTTTTGGAGTTGAAAAGTCAAGCCCAAATCCTGGCCTTTTCTTTTGCTCTGACTTCAGGAAAACTACTCTAATTTCTCTTTTTTCTTTCTTTTTTTAAATTTTTAACACTGAATTACCTTATCTGAAAATAAAAACAAACAACAAAGCTAATATACTAGCCAAAACTTGAGGCCCGGGGGTAACTATATATACAGAGTTTTAGGTACTTAGTCAAGCATACAGTTAACAGGACAGTTTTAGCCACTTAGTGAGACTCTCAGGCAACTAGCAAGACCCTGTTTCAAAACAAAAAATAAAATAGGGCTGGGGGTATGGCTCAGAGGTAGAATGTCCCTGGGTTCAGTCCCCAGCACCACCACCAAAAATAAAGGTAATAACTCTGATTTTTGTTCATTTATGCTTTTTCATAATCTTATTGATCTTTAGATCTTGTAGTGTGTTTGGGTAGGAGAGGGGCAATAGAACCAAGGATTTAGCTGTTCAGAAAACTTAAGTGAATCTTTTGCTTCAAGTCAATATCATCTGGCTCTGGGCCATCTTGTAGGCACTTCATAGTTAAATTTGAATCCCTCTGTCCCATAGAGTCTTGTAGTTGATTCTGATGGTTTTCATGGCAATGATAAAACATAATGGGAGGATGGTCTTTCAGTTTACATCCATATATAAATATATATGGAAGGCAAAGTTCTGGTGGATGAGAAGTTTCCAGGGAAATCTTCTCACCTGTTCATCACTGATACAGACACCCAGGATCATCAAAGAGAAATGAAAAAGATTGCACATTCCTATCTGGAGTAACTAAGTACAAGAAACTTCGAGATTTGGGGGAGCCACTGAAATGGGTATGGAAAGGATGCATGTGTATCTGTCTTTATATGTGATTATATTTCCATTTGAGTACAGTACTGCAGATGCTGCTTCATGTCCTATCACATGTAGCTACTGAATTTGAAGAAGACTCCTGGGAGAGGCATCTTTAACACTGAACTGCTTTTTTTTCCACACTCTTTCTCAGGCCTCTCTCAAAGAATCATTTTATTTTGCACTTGAAGGGACTTTTGTTAAGTGGCCCAGAAGTGAGATGCTGTGCATCAATCTTGGCAGAATTAATCCAGGAGTGAAAATGCCAAAAGAAAACCAGTTGTTTCTATTCCAAAGGCTTTCTTCAGTGGTCTGAATGAGAAAGCAAAGTACTTCATGTAAGCCTCCCTGCCACTCCTGTGGGAGTTATCAATTCTTCCTTCTTCCAAGCAAGGCCCTCACCAGTCAAATGGAGGCAAATCTTTAACAAGTAAGAGACTTAATATTACAAAGAAAAAACAAAATGGACATCAGTAACTAGAAAATTCCAATCAAATTCTTTAGGAATTATACAAGGGAATCAGTCATAAAGAGAAAAAAAATCAAGGTTCAAAATGCATACAGTTGCTGGGTGTGGTGGCGCATGCTTGTAAACCCAGCATTTGGGAGGCTGAGACTGGAGGATCCAGGTCTGAGGCCAGCCTCAGCTACTTAGTGAAGCGCTCCACAACTTAGTGAGACCCTGTTTAAAAATAAAGAATAAAAAGTAGGGCTGGGGCCGGGCGTGGTGGCGCACGCTTGTAATCCCAGCATTCGGGAGGCTGAGACCGGAGGATCCGGGTTCGAGGCCAGCCTCAGCTACCTAGTGAGGCACTCCGCAACTTAGTGAGACTCGGTTTCAAAATAAAGAATAAAAAATAGGGCTGGGGGTGTAGCTTGGAGGTAGAATGCCCCTGAGTTCAATCCCTAGT